>SKCR01021398.1:0-78883 GCA_019454045.1 Zanthoxylum bungeanum | reverse complement strand
AGGCACTACTCTTTAAGTTGTGGAAGTCGCGGGAAACAGACATCGGAAGGGATAAGTCAGAAATCAATACCTTGTTGGATTTAATTCGTTTGCTTAGCCTTGGGTTTGCTCGTTGAATCTCTATTTTAAAGTTTATCCTCAGCCTATACCCCCGTAAACCACACATCCTTGGCCCAAAACCCCCGTAACACACACCAAGCCCATCAAAACAAGCCAAATACACGCCCAAGATACCTAACCCCCGCCCATCTCCTTCCAAAATAACAAACACACACATTAAACACATACTAAAATAAATTAAAATCACCTTCCCAATTTAAAGAAATCAAATCAAATCAAATTAAATCATATTCCTAATTAAAAGTGATCAAATCAAATCAAACCAAATCAAATCCATAATTAAATAGGTTTTTCCTTATAGGACACTAATTAAGATATCCCCTCATAATTACATAAAATCCTTTCCCTATTCGCATAACGACTACCCTAACCCTTGCCTATAAAAAGAATCTTTAACCCACACATTCAAACCCCTAGTTGATTCTCACAAAAACACAAAGAAAATAACATAGTCCCTTCATGCCTAAAGTCTCCCAAATTATTCCCCATTGTCGTAACTCATCACCTCCCTAAAGCCCTTGAATTACGCACTTCTGTGAGACGACTTAAGAGGTTAGGCTTGAGGGCACCCTTTTTATTTATTCTCCTTTCTTTTTATTTATTTTCTTATGTTACTTCGCATGAGTATTGTTGATTGGTGTTTTCTATGACCATGGGATGAATGGAATATGTGTTATCTCTTGCGGTATATCGGATGGAAATGCGGACGTACATTCCGTAGCCGAATCTGAATGGATGGTAGTACGGTCTGTACTCGGGATACAATGCCACATACCACTTGAGAGACAAACATATTTCGTTTCATCCAACCTTGTGTTTGAGTATGATTTAGTCCTTAGTATGTTATTTATTTTTAAGCATGATTTAGTCGTTAGTATGTTATTTTTTTATGCATGATTTAGTTATTTGCTTTCGCAATAGGAATTTAATTTATATTTATATTTAGGTTGTTATTTCTTTATATTGTCGTATTTATTGATTTGATGCGTTTATGTGCTTGCGTGCTTGCCATTATGCCGACTTACTTTTATACACGCAAACTTAGATATAGGATTTACTTTTATGCTTATCAACTTAGACATAAGTACCAAAAATCGCCCTTTCTGATCTTGATGGGGCGTACTTTCTTGTTGAATGCTCGGGCTAGTCTCTTCTGAAACAACTGCATGTGATACAAAGACTTCGTTCTCTTCTCATCCAGCAATGCTAACTGATCAAACCTCTGTGCGGCCCATTCTTCTTCCGGTAATTCTGCCTCTGCTAGTACCCTCATAGACTGTATTTCCATTTCTACTGGCAATACTACTTCCATTCCATAGACCAAAGAGTAAGGTGTGGCCCCCGTTGCTATTCTTACTGATGTTCGGTACCCCCACAAAGCATATGGTAGTTTCTCGGCCCAATCTCTGCAGTTCTCTGTCATCTTGGCTAAAATTGTCTTTATAGTCTTGTTGGCTGCCTCAACTGCCCTATTTGCCTGCGGCCTGTACGGTGACGACTTATGGTGGCCTATCCCGTATCTCTATAACATTGCCTTCGTCTCTCCTTGAAACTGAACTCCGTTGTCTGTCACTACATGATGCGGCGTACCGTACCGACAAATGAGATTCCGAGCTATAAACTTTGCGATCTGCTTTGCTGTAACATTGCGGAACGACTCAGCTTCCACCCACTTTGAGAAGTAATCTACTGCTACACTACTATGAAGCAATGCCCATTCGATGCATTCTGTCGAATTTCTCCAATCATATCAATTCCCCATGTTGAGAAAGGCCAAGGCTCTGACAACCCGTGCAACTCTGTGTGTGGCAAGTGATTCAAATTACCATGTGCTTGACAATCATTACAGTGCTTTACCATCTTTGCGCAGTCTGCTTCTATGGTTGACCAGTAAAACCAATGTCTCACAATCTTGCGGAACAGATTCAACCCGTTCATGTGCGGACCATATATACCCCGGCGTGTACTTCTTCCATTACATGTTGAGCTTCTTCTTTTCTCAAACACTTCAACTGAATACCGTTTGCTTGCCTCTTATACAGTTCTTCTTCCAAGATCACATACTGAGAAGCTAACTTCTGAATGGCTATTCTGTCTTTTCTGCCTACCCCTTCCGGGAGTTCCCCATGTCCCAAATCTCTCTGAATGTCATGATACCAAGGTTTACCATCGTCAACCTCTACTTCCAAAACTTTTTCTGTGTTATAGACAGGTCTGCTTGCCGTTGTCAGTACCAATGGTCTCATTACTAACTTCTCTGGATTTTCCCAAGTTGCTACAAGTGTAGCCAATGCGTCTGCCATCTGATTCTCTTCTCTCGGCAAATGCTGAAACTTACAATTGGGGATAACCTGTGCCAACTCTCTGAGGTGAAGGAGGTAAAGTTTCAACCGTTCTTCTTTCAATTCCCATTCTCCTCGCGATCTGCTGGACTACCAATAGAATCTCCGTAGACTTCCTGATTACGCCCAAATATGACTCGCGGTTATCGCAGTACAGTTGAGGTGTCGATTCCACAGAGAGAAGGTTACAGGAACTGATTTACTTAAACAAAACGATTAGCAATAACTGATTTAAAGAAAGGATTAAATTGTGACGGAAAACTAAATAATTCAAAGGCTTAAAAGGTTTTAATAATATTGAGAAAAATAGCAAAGCATCAGGGTCCCCTCTTGTACCTATTACTATATTCCGTTATTGATTCATGTTATTACACAATTGAGGATTTCACGTCCCAAATCCAAAATTGGAAGATATTCAATTCTACACCAATTCAAGTTCTAAGGTAATTGTTATTCAATATTCTCTACGTTCACAACTCACAAGGTTATCGTTACAACCTATCCAACGATGACAATATACCCTCGGGAAATACTGCAGCAGAGGATCAACTCGCAAAACAACCTTCATCTATCAAACCAATTTTACCAACAACACATAGAAAAAGCGTGACTGAATCTATATGTAAACTAATAAAATATAGTTCTCAATTAATCAATAGAATAAAGAGATGAATAGAATAACAATTATATTAATCAATTAAATCCATTCATGAATCAAATAACAAGAATACAAGAGTTTGGGTAAAAGAGTTCGCCCTTAGCTTTGCTTTGGAGATTAGTTCCGCATGCTAGATGAAGAAACAGCAGAGATAGATGGAGAAATCATTGGTTCTGATCCCGGGAATTTGCACAGCTCTGATTTCTTGTTTGTATTGTGTAACTAGCCTCTCTTTGTGTTTTGGACGAAGTCTCATATTTATAGAAGTGTCAGGGATTTCAGAAAACCCTAAAATTTGAGTCCTGGAACGCGTAGGAATTCTGCCCGCAGCGTCGTGGCTCCTAAATTGGGCGCCGTGGCTCTGAACTCTCTGGAGTTTAGTACTGGATGCTGGTGGGCGCCGCGGCTCTGTCTTCGAAGAGCAAAATGGGCGCCGCAGCGCCTTGATGCTTTGGTCCATTGGTGGCGCCATGGCGCCTCATTTTCTTCATGTTCTTAGCGCCATGGCGCCACATTTCACTTTGTCTTATTACTTGGCTTGGCGCCATGGCGCCAGTAACTTATGCATTATGGCGCCATGGCGCCATGTATGGTTGATGAATGGCGCCATGGCGCCATTCTCATTCTCCCTGGAAAGTGTATGTAACTTTGGCGCCATGGCGCCTCTGATCCTGGTCGTCCTGTGTCTTCCCAGAGGTCCCCAAAATACTTGTAAGATTCCCGGATCCATGTATTAGTATTCCTACAAATAAAAATCATTAAATTAGTGTAAATAATAAACATTTTTAAATTATATAACAATAGAAAATATGTATTAAAACATAAAATATATAACTAAATGTTTAACAATAAGCTTAGATAAATGATGTTCTAATGTACATTTTCATGCACTTATCACAACCCCCAACCAGCTTATTGCTAGTCTCTAGCAATTCAAGCGTAAAATAAAATGAAAATTAAATAAATAAACTATCTAAGCCACTTTCGTAGGGATCACGATTGCATGCGTATGCAACAAGCCTTTAAACCCCTAGGTGTCCCTAGTGGACGAGTTATAGTCTCGTGAGGGCTTACAGCGACGATACCCACAAACGTCATTCAAAACATATAATCATAAAAATAAAAATTAAAAAGTCAAATAGTCCAATAGTTTCACATAAGTTTGTCCTCAGAGAATGCATAGTAATGAAACAAAAGAACTTTCAAAGTACTCAACGCAACTCAAATCTAAATCTTTGAATAAATCATCTAGGCTAGACTCAACTGTGTGTGTGCTAAGGTTCGTTCACAGCTTTATTCCCAGGTAAGCCAACTCAATGATTTCGTTTAAAAATCGGGGTCGAATGGGTCTAACCAACCTAGATATCTCAATTAAGCTCTGTAGTTGCTTTTTATGTGTGCTCAATATGGTATGATTTGTTTCTTTTTCTTTCTCTTCTTGTTGCTCTTTCTTTTGAATTTTTCTTTCAACACACCTACCCTTTAAGGTAGCATTTCTCCTCATGGTGGTCCTAATACTCGCCCATGGGTAGCTTCACGCTTATCGGTTATAGGTGGTTCAATTTCTTCTTCAGAGACTTTTTCTTTTAATTGCAACCATACCTTACGTCATAACACAAGCAAATCAGGATAGATATCTAAGCAAACGGTCATTCATCGACATATAATTTCTTCAACTAGTCACTTTGTTAACTACTCAGGCTTTCACTGTTAAAAACCTATAATTAAGTGCTTACGAGTCTAACATAGATAAACTACTCAAATCATCAGATAAAAGTACATTAAAGGACTTATCGTTTCTAAGATTTCATTCTAACACAAACAATATCATCATCGGAACTATGTTTAACTATCAGGGACTAAAACAAAACAATAAATATTTTATTTTTTTTTTTTTAATATATTTTTTTTTCTTTTTCAATAAACAAAACGGAAAAGACAATACGAATAAGACATATCCATCCAGGTGAAACACATGATAATACCACCACCCCCAACCTAAATAAAACATTGTCCTCAATGTAACAACCAATAAGGTAAATACAAGGAAGGAGTTCACCTGATTAGAGATGTGGTGAGCCGGGATGAAATATTGAATTATCCTGGAAAAGAAATAAAAACAAAACAAAACAAAAAGAAAAAGGACAAAAGATTAAAAATAGCTAGGAAATAAATAAAGACATAAATAAATAAAGTACAACAATAAGAAAGAGTAAACTCAATCCGCATAGGTGGGGTCAGCAAGAGGTGTGTCCTCTGCTGCGGGAATCGGATTGTCTAGGAACGGTTTCAGCCTCTGTCCATTTACTTTAAATACTCTGCCGTCCTTGGGATCTTCTACTTCTACAGCTCCATGAGGGAAAACTTGTTTTACAATAAATGGTCCGGTCCATCTGGATCGCAGCTTGCCTGGATGAAGATGGAGTCTTGAATCATAAAGATGAACCTTCTGGTTAGGCTCAAAAGTTTTCCTCATTATCTGTTTGTCATGGGCAGCTTTCATCTTGGCTTTGTAGAGGCGGGAATTGTCATAAGCATCATTCCGAAGTTCTTCGAGCTCTGTTATCTGCAGTTTCCGCTGTGTACCTGCAACACTCAGATCAAAGTTAAGATTTTTAATAGCCCAATAGGCTTTATGTTCTAACTCAACAGGTAAATGACAAGCTTTTCCAAATACAAGCCTATAGGGAGACATTCCAAGAAGGGATTGTAAGCAGTACGATATGCCCAAAGCGCATCCGAAAGTCGTAAAGACCATCCTTGCGGTCGGGGTTTACCGTTTTCTCTAATATCTGTTTGATCTCTCTATTTGCTAATTCAGCTTGCCCATTTGTCTGTGGGTGATAGGCAGTAGAGATCTTGTGCACCACACCATATTTGCGCATCAAGGCTTCAAAAGATCGGTTGCAAAAGTGTGTTCCTTGATCGCTGATGATGACTCGAGGGGTACCGAAACGGGACAATACATGTTCCTTTAAGAATTTGACTACAGTGGCATTGTCATTGGTTCGGCAAGCTATTGCCTCAACCCATTTAGACACATAATCAACTGCGAGCAAGATGTAGAGATAACCAAATGATGGTGGAAAGGGTCCCATAAATCAATGCCCCAACAATCAAATACTTCAATGACAAGAATAGGGTTAAGAGGCATCATATGACGACGGGACAAGGCTCCTAATTTCTGACATCTTTCACAAGAGCGGCAGAAACCGTTTGTGTCCTTAAATAGAGTGGGCCAATAGAAACCACACTGCAGAATTTTTGCAGCAGTTTTCTTTACAGAAAAATGACCTCCGCAAGCGTTGGCATGACAAAAGGTCAACACACTGAGAACTTCATCCTCAGGAATGCAACGTCTCAATATTTGGTCGGGTAGTATTTGAATAAGTACGGGTCATCCCAATAAAAATTTCGTACCTCGACCAAGAATTTACGTTTATCTTGTGTAGTCCAAGTGGACGGGCACTCACCAGAAACTAAAAAGTTGACAATGTGTGCATACCATGGTGCTCGTGTGACTGCAAAAAGATGTTCATCAGGGAAGTCATCACGAATTGGTGGGCCATCGGCAGAGTCGTTAAACTCCAAGCGAGACAAGTGATCTGCTACCACACATTCTCAACACCCTTTTTATCTTTGATTGTTAGGTCGAATTCCTGTAACAACAGGATCCACCTAATCAATCTAGCCTTAGCATCTTTCTTCGAAAGGAGGTACTTGAGGGCTGCATGGTCGGTGAAAATGGTGATAGGAGAGCCGATTAGGTATGCACGAAATTTGTCTAAGGCAAAGACTACTGCCAGCAGTTCTTTTTCAGTTGTGGAATAGTTCATTTGAGCACTGTTTAGAGTTCTGCTGGCATAATATACACGACAAAGGTTTCCCTTCTCGTCTTTGTCCTAAACTGCCCCAACTGCATAGTCACTAGCATCACACATAATTTCGAATGGTAAATTCCAATCGGGTGGTTGCATGATTGGGGCAGAGGTGAGTTTAGTTATAAGTGTCCTAAAGGCATCTTCACACTCCTGTGTCCATTCAAATGAAGAATCTTTAGCGAGAAGGTTACACAGGGGTCTAGAGACAGAAGAGAAGTTCTGTATGAATCTCCTATAGAAACCAGCATGCCCAAGAAATGATCGCACATCTTTAACAGTTTTGGGTGTTGGCAGCTTAGATATCAAATCGATCTTTGATTTGTCGACTTCAATGCCTTTGGATGAGACAATATGACCTAGGACGATTCCTGAAGAGACCATAAAGTGACACTTTTCCCAGTTCAGAACGAGGCCTTTCTCCTGACATCGACTTAATACTGCTTTCAGGTTAAGCAAGCATATATCAAAGGAGTCGCCAAACACTGTTAAATCATCCATAAACACCTCCATACACTTCTCAATCATATCACTAAAAATGCTCAACATGCATCTTTGAAAAGTGGCGGGGGCATTGCATAAACCAAATGGCATGCGGCGAAAAGCATAGGTTCCGAACGGGCAGGTAAATGTGGTTTTCTCCTGATCTTCCAAGGAGATCTCAATTTGGTAGTATCCTGAATATCCGTCTAGGAAACAGTAAAATGGGTGACCAGCTACCCGCTCAAGAATTTGATCGATAAAGGGAAGTGGGAAGTGGTCTTTTCGGGAGGCAGCATTTAACTTTCGGTAGTCGATGCACATACGCCAACCTGTGACTACCTTGGTAGGAACCAGTTCTCCTGCCTCATTCTTCACTACAGTGACTCCCGACTTTTTAGGGACAACCTGCGTAGGACTAACCCATTTACTATCAGCAATTGGGTATATAATACCCGCGTCTAGTAACTTTATCACTTCATTTCTCACCACTTCTTTCATAGTGGGGTTAAGCCTACGTTGAGGGTCTCTACGAGGAATAGCTCCATCTTCTAGGTGAATTTTATGGGAACAAATCAAGGGGCTAATACCTTTGATGTCTCCTATGGTCCAGCCAAGTGCGGATTTATGCTCACTCAACATCTCAAGTAATCTCTTACTCTGCGATGCACTAAGCTCTGAGGAAATAATAACAGGGAATGTATCCCTGATCCAAGGAACGCATGTTGCAGTCCTTCAGGTAAGGGCTTTAATTCAATTTTCGGTGTTTCGACCGAAGAAGGTTTTGGTCTATCCCTTTCCTCTGGCAAAGCCTCAAACTGCGGCTGCCAAACAGAGTAACCTGTAGCAAGGTCCGGAGATTGTTAATTCAAGAGTGTCTAAAAGGGTCGAATCCGGAAGGAGATGATCGGGAGGGTCAGACTCATGTAGATTGGATGCCAATTCTGGCACAATTGTATCTATGAGGAATGTCTGATGACATTCATCGTCATCTTGTGGCTGTTTCCCGATGTGAAAAATGTTCACTTCTAGTGTCATGTTTCCGAATGACAATTTCATGAGACCATTCCTACAATTTATAAGGCATTTGCTGTAGCAGGAAAGGTCTACCCAGGATAAGAGGAATTTTAGATTCGGTTTTAACTACGGACTGGGTGTCTAAAATCAAGAAGTCAACGGGATAATAGAATTTGTCAATCTGGAGTAAGACATCCTCTACTACCCCTCGTGGGGTTCTGACAGAACGATCTGCTAACTGTAAGACTACTGACGTAGGCTTGATTTCTCCAAGACCTAACTGCGTATATATGGAATACGGCATGAGATTCACACTCGCGCCCAAGTCTAGTAATGCCTGACCAAACTCGCATGTACCAATATGGCAAGTGATGGTGGGACACCCCGGGTCTTTATATTTTGGTGGGGTCTTTTGTTCAATCACTGCACTAGCTTGTTCCGTTAGGAACGCAGTTTTCTTCACATGGTGCTTCCTTTTCATGGTACATAGATCTTTTAAAACCTTAGCATATGTGGGAACCTGTTTGATTACATGTAACAAGGGCAGGTTTATCTTTACTTGCCTAAGGTGTTCTAAGATCTCACTGTTCGGGTCTGCAGCTTTGGTGGCTGGCCTAAGGGCTTGAGGAAATGGTACTCTAACTGGGAGTTGTGGTTCTGGGTCTTCCTGAGGAGTTTCTACACTATTATCCTGGGTCGGATCTGTTGTGTTGGGGTGTCTTTTACTCCTACCTCCTTACCACACCTAATAGTTATGGCATTAACGCCTTTTACATTCGCACCTCCCTGATCAGCCTGTGCCATGTGTTGCCCTTGAGGATTAGGTTGAGCTTGGGAAGGGAATTTCCCTTGTTCATTCACACTCAAGACGTTGGTTAACTTGGAGATTTGGCTTTTAATCTCCTTGTTGTCCTCAGCTAGCTGAGCTATTAAGGATTCAAACTTCTGATTGGTCGATTCAAACTTCTGATTGGTCTTACTTTGAGTTTCCACAAAGGCTTGCATGGTGTCCTCTAAGGAGTTCCTAGGGATGGCAGGTGTGTGATACTGAGGTGGGGTACTGTAACTCCTAGGCTGTGGTGTCTGACTCGACTGATGAGAGTCTTGTTTCCAACTGAAGTTGGGATGGTTTCTCCAACCAGGGTTATAAGTGTCTGAGTACGGTGTGTAGGGTTTCCTATACGTTCCTAATGCATTGCATTGACTCTCATATGGGTCTCTAGTTGTAGGGCACTCTTGTGTCAAATGATCGGTCCTGTTACAAACAGCACAAACTTCCTGAGGCTCTAAGTTGGCTACTGTATGCATAGATTTATTGTCCTTAGCTAGTAAGGTTCCCATTTGTCTGGCTAATAGTTCAACTTTCGCCTTAAGGCTGTCCTCCTCTCTCAAGTGGTGTACGCTTCTAATGGGAGGAGTGAGGTGTGTCCTATCAGTGCTATCCATGGAATTAGGTCCAGTCCAGGTATGAGACTTCTTAGCTAGGTCATCTAGGTACTCGAGGCCTCATCAGGGTCATTTTGGATAAACTTGCCGTTACACATCGTCTCAACGAATTGGCGCTCCCTAGGTGTCAATCCATCATAGAAGTAACTAACTAAACGCCAACTCTCAAAACCATGGTGGGGGCAACTAGCTAACAATTCCTTATACCTCTCCCATGTTTGGTAAAGGGTCTCACTGTCTTTCTGGGAGAAGGTAGAGATTTGTTTTTTAAGGGCATCCGTCTTGTGGTGTGGGAAATATTTGTCAAAGAATGCCCGGGTCATCTCGCCCCACGATCCTATTGACCTAGGTCTTAAAGAGTACAACCAACTCTTAGCTTTGTCCTTAAGGGAAAAAGGGAAAAACTTAAGTCTGATTGTGTCTGTGGTTCCAAACCGGTCATGGAAAGTCGCTACTACCTCTTCAAACTCTCTAATATGCACATAGGGATTTTCGTTCTCCAAACCATGGAAGGTTGGAAGATACTGTATCATCCCAGGTTTAAAATCTACGGGTGGTGCATTTGGAGGAAACATGATACACGAAGGTGTAGCTGTGCGAGTTGGGTGGAGGTACTCTTCAAGAGTCCTCCTAGGTGGTCTCTCGTAATCACTCATTTGTGTGCACTAGATGCGGGTGATGTGAAGAGTGGATTGTCAAACAAACTCTCTGAATCAGAATTCTCTTCTTCAGTTCTAACGAACCTACCAAATCTATCCCTACGTCTAGGCATGCAATTTAAGTTCAAATAATACTAGGGAAAAAAAAATGAATAAATAAAAATAATAACTAAATTTAAAATCTAAGTAAAACTAAAACAGAAAAAGAACACTAGAATAAATACTAAGATCAAAAGAATTAATTAAGAATAAAAACTAAATTACTAAAAGAAAATAAGCGAAAATAAATAAATGGAAGGAACGAAGTTACCGCTTCGTTATTGACAAAGCAAACCTGGTCCTTTTGCTTGTAAACCGTCTCCCCGGCAACGGCGCCAAATTTTGATTACGCCCAAATATGACTCGCGGTTATCGCAGTACAGTTGGGGTGTCGATTCCACAAGAGAAGGTTACAGGAACTGATTTACTTAACAAAACGTTAGCAATAACTGATTTAAAGAAAGGATTAATTGTGAAAGAAATTAAATAATTCAAAGGCTTAAAGGTTTTAATAATATTGAGAAAAATAGCAAAGCATCAGGGTCCCCTCTTGAACCTATTACTTATATTCCGTTATTGATTCATGTATTACACAATTGAGGATTTCACGTCCCAAATCCAAATTGGAAGATATTCAATTCTACACCAATTCAAGTTCTAAGGTAATTGTTATTCAATCTTCTCTACGTTCACAACTCACAAGGTTATCGTTACAACCTATCCAACGACGACAATATACCCTCGGGCAATACTGCAGCAGAGGATCAACTCGCAAAACAACCTTAATCTATCAACCAATTTTACCAACCAACAACATAGAAAAAGCGTGACTGAATCTATATGTAAACTAATAAAATATAGTTCTCAATTAATCATAGAATAAAGAGATGAAGAGAATAACAATTATATTAATCAATTAAATCCATTCATGAATCAAATAACAAGAATACAAGAGTTTGGGTACAAAGTTCGCCCTTAGCTTTGCTTGGGAGATTAGTTCCGCATGCTAGATGAAGAAACAACAGAGATAGATGGAGAAATCATTGGTTCTGATCCCGGAATTTGCACGGCTCTGTTTCTTGTTTGTATTGTGTAACTAGCCTCTCTTTATGTTTTGGACGAAGTCTCATATTTATAGAAGTGTCAGGGATTTCAGAAAACCCTAAAATTTGAGTCCTGGAACGCGTAGGAATTCTGCCCGCAGCGCCGTGGCTCCTAAATTGGGCGCCGCGGCTCTGAACTCTCTGGAGTTTAGTACTGATGCTGGTGGGCGCCGCGGCTCTGTCTCAAAGAGCAATGGGCGCCGCAGCGCTTGATGCTTTGGTCCATTGGTGGCGCCATGGCGCCTCATTTTCTTCATGTTCTTAGCGCCATGGCGCCACATTTCACTTTGTCTTATTACTTGGCGCCATGGCGCCAAGTACTTATGCTTATGGCGCCATGGCGCCATGTATGGTTGATGAATGGCGCCATGGCGCCATTCTGCCATTCTCCCTGGAAAGTGTATGTAACTTTGGCGCCATGGCGCCTCTGATCCTGGTCGTCCTGTGTCTTCCCAGAGGTCCCCAAAATACTTGTAAGATTCCCGGATCCATGTATTAGTATTCCTACAAATAAAAATCATTAAATTAGTGTAAATAATAAACATTTTTAAATTATATAACAATAAAAAATATGTATTAAAATTAAAATAAATATATAACTAAATGTTTAACAATAAGCTTAGATAAATGATGTTCTAATGTACATTTTCATGCACTTATCACTTCCACACTCTCAGCTTTCAAGGCTATCAATGCTGTCAAACCAAAAGCGCATGCCTCATATTCGGCCATGTTGTTAGTCACTTTAAACGTCAACCTCTTGGCCAAAGGCAAAGTCTCTCCCTCGGGGGTCACTATCACGATCCCAATCCCGGCTCCCTTGTAATTTACTGCTCCGTCAAAATACATCTTCCACCTCTGAATCGTTATTGCTTAGATCTCTTCATCTGGAAACTGAAACTTATACTGATCCCCATCAACAGGTTGCAATGCCAGAAACTCTGCTACTGCTCGCCTTTTGATCACTTTGGAGGTGAGATACTCAATGTCGAACTTTGTCAGCAATACTAACCATCTACCACCCAGTTTTCCCACCAGTGAAGGCACCGAATGAAGGTATTTTAGAGATTCTCCTTTGCCACTACCTGGATCTTGTAAGACTGGAAATAATGCCGTAACTTTCTGGAAGCCCATACCACTGCAAGACAGATCTTCTCTACTTCTTGATATCGAGCCGCATACGGAAGCATCTTCTTACTCAGATAATAGACTGCATGTTCCCACCCCTGTCTCATCTACCTGTACCATTATCGCCCCCAGTGCTTCTGATTCTATAGCCAGATACAATATCAAAGGCTTGCCCGGTCTTGGAGGTTTCAATACAGGAGGCTTTACCAAGTACTCTCTGATTTTGTCAAAGGCTGTCTGACACTGTTCATTCCATCTCACAGGCTGATCTTTTCTCAACAGTTTGAAGATAGTCTCACACACTGATGTCAACTTGGCAATGAATCGACTGATGTACTGAATCTTTCCCAAGAATGCTCTAACTTCTTTTTCTGTCTTCGGTGCTGGCATCTCAGTAATTGCCTTGATTTTCTCAGAATCTACCTCTATTCCACCCATTCCCACTGTGTGACCCAGTAATTTCCCTGACGTCACTCCAAACACACACTTCTTAGGATTCAACCACAAGTTGTATTTATCAACTCTTTGAAGGAACTTTTCAAGTGCCTCTATATGCCCGATTCTTGTCTCTGATTTCACCATCATGTCATCCACATACACTTCAATATCCTTGTGCATCAAATCATGAAATAATGTAGTGGCCATCCGCTGATAAGTAGCTCCTGCATTCTTAAGCCCAAACGATATTACCTTGTAACAATAAGTGCCCCACTCTGTGACGAAGGCAGTTTTGTGCTTGTCTTCTTCAGCCATAAGAACTTGATTATACCCTGAAAACCCATCCGTAAATGAGTACATAGCAGATAAAGTCGCACTATCAACCAGAATATCTATGTGCGGTAGTGGAAAATCATCTTTCGGGCAAGCCTTGTTGAGATCTCTGTAATCCACACACATTCTGACTTTTTCGTCTTTCTTCGGCACTGGTACAATGTTGGCCAACCACTCGGGATACTTCACTACTTCTAGGAACCCCACATCTATCTGTTTCTTAACTTATTCTCTGACTTTCTCAGCCCATTCTGGTCTCATCCGTCGAAGCTCTGTTTCACTGGCCTCATATTCAGATAAGTTGGAATTGTGTGTTGGGCAATGCTTCTGTCCACCCCAGGCATGTCCTCATAGGACCAAGCAAACACTTTGGCATATCTGATCAATACTTCTTCTAGTTTCTCCCGCTCTCTTCAGCGGTAACTTCACTTGCAATCAGAATTTCCTTGGGATTCTCAGGTGTACCAAGGTTAAATGCATTTTTTTTGCCGAGCTGATATCAAATATACTTGATTCGTGCAGAGTAAAAGAAAATGACTCAGGCAAGTAAGCAAAAGAGATGTCTTTATTATGGATAATGCGGAAGTACATTCAAACAAATCAGGAAGGTAAATGTCTTCATCACTCATAGACACTTCTTCCTCTACAACAACCGGGTTCTTTCCGAGCTTCTTCTCTTCCTCAAGAGTCAAACTTTCTAACTTCATTAGCTCTTCTTCCCACTTATCTTCTTCATATTTTGCAGTTTTTTTCATTATTGGCTTTTTCCCATTACGTCCTGGAAGATCTCAAACCAGGTACCACAATTCCATTAACTTCCACAGGCTCAGGCTCCCCTTGATACCCTGAAGACTTCACAAAGCAATCCATCAGTTTAGGCCCTTCTTCTTGACCTTCGGCTTTTCTTCATCAGACTTGTACCCCAAACCCTTCCGAGTAGTCTGTCCTCTGAAATCTGGCAGTTTTGAACCCTCACCCGGCTCATACTTCATTTTTCCCATGATCCTAGCTACCTTAGGATCCACCCATTCCTCAAAAGTTGCCGACACTTGGAACCTTGTGAAAGGCGGTACTTGCAAAGCGGCCACAACATTATCTACCTCAGCTCGGATGGTAACAATTTCTCCCCCATACGGGAACTTAATCATTTGGGGCAGAGTAGAGGGCACACCCCAAAGCTTATGGAACCAGGGCCTTCCCAACAATAAAGCAAAAGTGGCTGGGATATCCAGCACTGTAAACTCAACTTCGTCCTCACCGGGCCTACTTTAACCATAGCCATAAAAGTACCTTCCACTATGCGCTTACTGTCATCGTAAGCTTTAATGGTCATGTTGGAAGGGTCCAAGTCTGTTGCCTTTATGCCCAGCCTGGCCAAAATCTTCAACGGGCACACATTGATGGTCGAACCATCATCCACCATTACACATGAAGTCTTCTTACCCTTCACTTCAGCTCTGATAAACAAAGGCCTGTTGTGATTTCTACCCTCAGCCGGGAGTTCCTCTTCTGAAAAATGATCCTTTGTAAAGTTTCTCCTCGTACCGACCCGACAAGCATTGCGGGGTTGGCATCCTCAGGCACCATAATTTTATTCAAGGCCACAACCATGGCCTGCCTATGCTCTTGAGATGTACACAGTAATTCCTAGATGCTAACCTGAGCCCGGGTCTTTTTCAACTGCTTCAACAATGTATCTCCCTCAGCATTTTCTGCACTTTCCACCACTTCTCTACCATCGGTCAAGGCTTCCTTACCCTTTTCTGCCACATCATTGTAAAAGCGGCCGCTGCGGGTCATTCCCATCACTTCTTCCTCATCACCACTAGAGAAATCAAGCCAAAAGTTCTTCCCTCGCTCAGTCTCATCTTCACTATTACTATCCCAGATTCCCAGGCAAAAGGCTTGAGGGGTGAAAGGATTTTAGGACAAGGTCTTCTGGGAGGCCTGAATTGATCATATAGGTTGCGGTGGTACGGCACGGTAGTTGGGTAATGGGTTTCTGTGGTGTCAGGCTGTTCTGTTTCTGGGTCGGGTATTTTCTTGGAATCTATCAGGTCTTGGATTTCATGGCAGAGTCGGGTGCAATTATCAGTGTCATGGCCTTTCTGTTGGTGGAAGTGACAGTAAAGGTTTAGGTTGTAATGTGATGGTGGGGGATTGGGTAATGGTTTGGCCTCCAAGGGTTTCAGAAGTCCTTGTCTTTTTAATTTTTCCAACACCTTAGACAAGGGTCTCCCCAAGTTGGAGAATCTCCGGTTCCGGATGGCAGCAATCTCCGCAGAGACAGGTTTGGTGCCCGATGTCCCTCCAATAGGCCTCCTACTTAGGCCATAAAACTTCCTATTTTCCGCCTCTTCCTCTTCAATGTCCATGACAGTTTCCCTCAACTGCCGAAAGTCTGTAATCATGGAGGTCATCCTCCTCAGTTTCCCATAGATGGAGGGCTTGGTGCCCTTGATAATCATCTTAATTTGGTCCTTCTCAGAGGGCCTA
Organism: Zanthoxylum bungeanum; assembly: GCA_019454045.1. Taxonomy (NCBI): domain Eukaryota; kingdom Viridiplantae; phylum Streptophyta; class Magnoliopsida; order Sapindales; family Rutaceae; genus Zanthoxylum; species Zanthoxylum bungeanum. Next base: position 62,746 of record SKCR01021398.1, on the reverse strand, counting down.
GTCTGCATTTTCAACAACTGACTTCTCCACCGGTCTACATACTCCTTGAAGCTTTCCTCTGGCTTCTGCTTAGTGTTCTCCAAATCACGAGTGACAAATTAATCTCCAAGTCTGTGACTTATTGCTTCAGAAAAGCATCAGCCAACTCCCTCCAATCTTCCCTAACCTTCTTCTCAAGGTTGTGATACCAAACTACCGGTGCCCCTTCAAGTGACATTCCAAAATTTTCAGCGCCTGGCGCTTGGACAAACCCACTGAACTCATGACTGAAACATACTGACGGAGATGGACCCTCGGATCCCCATTCCCGTTAAACTTAGCCATGTCCGGCATCTTGAACTGAGCCGGAACTGTTCTTCAAATGTCATTGCCTCATAATCCAACAACTCTTCATACTTACCACCCCTCATCTTGCGGGTAACTGTTTCAACCTGATCCCGAAGTTTCTGAAATTCTGCAGGAGACCCAATCATTTTGCCTGTTTCATATTCTGCCATGCCATCGTCATCAAAAGCGGGGACATCATCCCCCAACCCAATCGGAGACTCCTCACGCCTCACATTTTCAGAATTTCCCCCAGCACGGGACACAGCCATACCAGCCACAGCAGTAGTCAAGGCTTGCTGCTGTTCAGTAATCTTTGTGAGACTGTTTTCCAACTGATCCATACGGGATACCTCAATATCTGATTCACTCATGTCTGTTCTCGATTTTTTGGTGAGTCTTGTCCCTTCTCTAACCCAAACGGTATCTATGATGTCTTTTTTTAAAGACACAGAGGGTGTTAACATAATATATGTATGCATGATGTGCATGAAAAGCATATAATATATAAATCATACTAAGTCAATAAAATTTTCAAACAAATCGACTTATTATCATTTTAGAAGCTTTTGGGCTGACTGTCATAAGAGTGAACCCGTCCCAGTTTAAATGGCCCAACGAGTTCATATCTTATGGCAAGGAGCCCAACTAAATCCAAATGATAATATTCCGAACACAATCACAAAATAGCCCATCGTTATTAGAAACCTTTGGCCCAATAATCATAAGATATGTTCTTGTCCCAGTTTAAATGGCCCAACAAGCCCATATCTCATGACAAAAGATCCAAATGGATCCAGATAGCAATGTTCCCAAACACAAGCATACAAGGGAGATAGTATAAGCATAAAATAATAATTTCTACGGTGTGGCCCACCATCATTTCAGAAGTTTTGGGCTTAATTGTCATAAGATACGAACTCGCCCCAGTTTAAATAGCCCAGCAAATTCACATTTTTGACAAAGAGTCCAACCACATCAAAATAAGGGCGGTCCTAAAGCACAAGGAAATATTTGTTATAGGCTACACAACCCGGTCTACGCGTGGGTTCGTGGGAGTATGGACAAAGACTCTTGTCGGCGAAGGATTGCCCACAACTAGGTCTCCCCACTCAAGGGTTCGAGTGACCAAGCAAGCGCACCCTTTTTTATACCTTACGGTACGTGCCAACAAGTCATGGTGTGTGACTAACTGTCAAATGGATTCCTTGTTGCAGATTCCCCAGAGGGAAGGTGGAGCGAGGCTCACTTAAGTACCCAAGCCTCTTAGGCTCTTATCGCTTGGTGACAGGAATAAGCAACAAATCCTCCAAATTAGTATGTCACAACAGGCTAATGGTAATGATCATTTAGGTGCCTTCGCAGCTTTTCCTCGAAAGGTAGTGAGTGAGGGAAGACACCAAACAACTAACTAGCCTTAAAATGTCTTTAATCAACAACCCTTATTTTACCCATTTGTAGACACGGTTAATTAAAGCATAAATCTATACATTACAAGGCATTGTTTCGGGGCCGATTCTCTATCCCCAGTGGAGTCGCCAGACTGTGGTGACACAGGAAACTGGGCGACGCATGCTGTTCTGGGCTCACGGCCCGGTTGGGAGTACGGAGTAGCCACGGGGGGCTAAACCGGAGAATGATGGAGTCGCCACCCGGTGTGAACCGGGAAAATGAGATTTAAGGCCGCACTCACCCCTCGCAAGGGAGACCTCAAACCATTGGGTTCAGAATGGTCCCTTACTTAATGCCACTTGTAATGTAAAGATTTATGCAATAATCCAACCAAGCCTATGACATATATTTCAAAGTCCACCACAATCCTAAGTTCACATACATGAATATAAAGCTTACATCTAAACATACATGAAATCAAGTCCTATTGCTAAGTTTGCATGCAACAACAAGCATATAAAATCATAAGAGTTCAATCATTCATGCCAACATAAACACAAACCATGGCAATATTGTCATGATATAAAAGAAATCAAAATGACAGCGAACATCTCATGTTATAAGCGCATTATAAAGGCATATGAAACAAGATCAAAATAACCGCATAATAAACAAAATCAACATAAGCGCATAACTTGAAGAGATTAAGAAAGATGCGAATCTAAATATGCAAAGATAAACCACTAAAGATGCACTCGTACATTAAAGATAAATGTGCCGTGATATAATGCCAAAGAATGTGATTAATCATAATTGGAAGAAGGAAAAAACGCAAAGAATGAGAGAGATGCGCACATGCGGACACTACAAATTTCCGATTAAGCATGTTATATGTGACGCGAAAGATGATAACTAATATGGGCACAAACATGCATGTGAATACTTTTCCAAGTGGTACGTCGAATTGTATCCCAAGTACAGACCGTACTACCGTCCATTCGGAATCGGCTACAGAATTTACGTCTGGGTTTCCATCCGATATACCACAAGGAATAATGTCCACACGCCTTCACAACATGGATGCATAAATTGTAATACATTAAGCCAAGACTAAGGTAGATGATGCAATTATATGGAATTTCATAATACATGTAAATAAGGCAATGATGTACAAAAGAATCAGTGACATGACAAGAAGCGCGGTGAAGCATCGTGGTAAAGGATCTTATCCCCGTGAAACGGAGGGCCTTTAATCCGACTTACTAAGCCCATGCGCAATGAACACATAATATGCATAAAATAAAGGCATAATAACAAAGACAAGATATCGGACTTTGTATATCCGATTGAACAAATCTCACGTCCAATCAAATGTACGTCATCCGGCGCGGCGAAGCATCGTGGTAAGGATCTTATCCCGTAAAACGAAGGGCCTTTAATCCGACTTACTAAGTCCATGCGCAATAAACACATAATATGCATAAATAAAGACAAAAGTAAACACAAAATACTCGGCGCGCGAAGCATCGTGGTAAGGATCTTATCCCCGTGAAACGGAGGGCCTTTAATCCGACTTACTAAGCCCATGCGCAATGAAATATAATATGCATAAAATAAAGGCATAATAACAAAGACAAGATATCGGACTTTGTATATCCGATTGAACACGTCTCACGTCCAATCGAATATACGTCATCCGACCGAAGCATCGTGGTAAGGATCTTATCCCCGTGAAACGGAGGGCCTTTAATCCGACTTACTAAGCACATGCGCAATAAACACATAATATGCATAAATAAAGACAAAAGCAAACACAAAATACTCGGCGCGGCGAAGCATCGTGGTAAAGTTTTAACCTCTTTCAATTAGAGGACCTTTCATCGCACTTACTAAGCCCATGCGCTTTTCTCATCATTACATAAATAAATAACATGCAGAAAATTAAATGGCGGAATAATTAAACAACTCAAAATTAAACAAAGAACATGCCGTTTACTCAAGTGGTACGTGGAGTTGTGGCCCGAGTACAGATCATACTACCGTCCATTCGGAATCGGCTATGAAATTTACGTCCGGGTTTCCATCCGATATACCTCAAGAGGCGACACGCCTTTCATTTTATCCAATGCCCACCACACATCATATTCATAACACAGACATATTTATCTACTCAAGGGCCGCAACATACATTTAAACATCATAATCATGCGAATAAAGTTCAATGAATAGTAAAAACAAAACTGAAAACAAGTGTGAAAAATACCCTCAGGTCTAACCTTTTTTGCCGACTTTCCAGCTTGCGTTTCGCGGAGATCGGAAGGGTAAAGCTCCTCAACTTTGGTTCACACTGGTCTAGCGTCTTAACTCACTATTTTTCTGTTTTGTTCGTTGTTTGGTCTCCGATTTGCTGATGTTTTCACTGTATTTCTGCTCACTGTTTCAGCTCACTGTTTTAGTGTTTTAGTGGACTGTTTTGGGTGTTTTTTAAAGGTTTTAAGTGCAGTTTTTTTTATGTTTTTTTAAGGGATAGATGTGCAGTTTTTTATGTTTTTTTAAGGGATAGATGTGCAGTTTTTGCTCACTGGTTTGGGGTGTTGCTTGTTTTGAGTGATTTGGGCGTGGAGTACAGGGGTTGTTTCAGGTGCGTTTTTGGGGCAGTAATGACATCAATTTGAGGGGAAAATGGAGGGCTAATGGCGTGAAACAGGGGCTGCAGTAAGGGGGGCTGTTTGGGCATGTTAGGGGGCTGTTTTGATGCTAAATTTTGGTGGTGTGGCTACTGTATGGGGCGTTATTGGGCTGCTGTAATTCGGTAGTGAGAGAGTGAAGATGAAGATAATTTTCTTATTATTTTCTTAGGGAATGCCGTGACTTGATGATAATGTTTGTGCTTCTTCTTTTTTTCTTTGTGATTTGCGTGTGTAGTAAGGAGGGTGGAGAGGAGGGTTGGCTTTGGTTAGTGTATGTTTATATAGAAGAGGGCTAGGGTTTGTCCTTGTCTTACAAGGAAGGGATCTTGCATTCAATTTAGGATTTCCAAGAAAGGTATACACAAGATTGAGGGGGGACAAGGTTTATTCAAATAAGAAGTTACAATATTTGATTTGTATTGTTTAGGCATGATATTTGTTAAGTTAGGCATCTAATATTTTTAATTGTTAAGATTGATTTTAATTAGTTATATTATCTTTTTAATTTAGGTGTATAACATATTTAATTTGTTTATTTAGGTATATGTTTATTTAATGTTTGGTAAATATTTTAATTATTATTTTATTTAATTATATTATCTAATTAATATTTATTTGATTTAATTTGGGTGTGTAGTAGGCAAATGGGCGTGTGGGCCTTGGTTGGGGCGTGTGGGCCTTTGGTTGGTGGGTTTGGTTTGTGTGGGCTAGGTGTGTGGGCTAGCAGGGGTTTTAGGTCAAGGTCAAGGAGCTTGCGGGGGTTTTGGGCCGAGGTGTGTGATTTGTGAGTGTCTTGGGCCGGGAATAATTTTTAAAACAGAAATCAAACGAGCTACTCGAAACTAAACTAGTGAACTTAATCCGTCAATGAGTCGATTCTTGACTCTTCCCTTCCGATGTCCGTTTCCCGCGGCTTTCGCAACTTAAAAGGTAGTGCCTCCAACTGAGACTCATCATCGGGTTTCACATACAAAAATGCAATGCCTACACTAATTTGGAGGACTTTTTGTTTATGCCTATCACAAAGCGATAAGAGCCTAAGAGGCTTGGGTATTTAAGAGAGTTCGCTCCACCCTCCCTCTGGGGAATCTACAACAGGAAATCCATTTGAGAGTCAGCCACGTATCTTAACTCGTTGGCATGTACCTTAGCATATAAAAAAGATATGCTCACTTGGTTGTTTGAACCCTTGAATGGGGAGTCCTAGTTGTGGGCAATCCTTCATCAACGAGAGCCTTTGTCGGTACACCCGCACATGAACTGTAGTTGTAGGACTAGTAGAAACTATCCTGTTATGCTTGCGTTTAGGACCATCGTCATTTGGATTCAGTTGGACTTTTTGTCATGAGGTATGGGCTTGTTGGGCCATTTAAACTAGGATAAGCCTGTGCTTTATGGCAATTGGGCCAAAAGCTTCTAAAATGCCGATGGGCCATTTTCTGCTTAGGCCCCTTATCATTTGAAGTTATTTAGTCATGTTATCACAAAAGTGTAAGCTATTGGGCCTTTTCAACTAGGACAAGTTTGCACTTCGCAATAGTATGATTGAATGCTTTAAAATGATAATGGGCCGACTTATATATTCCATACGTAGCATGCATACATCCTAACTTGTAGTTTTAAAAGACACTATAGATACCCGTTGGGTTAGGGAAGAGGGTAGATTCATCAAAAGGCTATCAATGAACATAAGTGAATCATAGAACGAGGTATCCCGTATGGATCAGCCGGAGAACAGTCTCACTAAGGTTACCAAGAAACTGCAAGCTTTGACTACTGTTATGGCTAATATGGCAGTGCCCCTTGCTGGGGGAAGCTCTGCGAATGAGAGGCGTGAGGACCCTCCGAATAGACTGAGTGATGATATCCCTGTCTTCGATGATGATATGGCTGAGTATGTTGTGGGAAGAGTAGCTTGGTCTCAGGCTGAATTACAAAAACTCTAAGATCAGGTAGAGTTAGTTACCCGCAAGATGAAGGGTAAGCATGGTGATTTGCTAGACTACAAGGCAATGACGTTTGAGGAACAGTTGCCAACTCAGTTCAAGATGTCTAACATGGCTAAATTCAATGGGAACAGAGACCCGAGAGTCCATCTCCGATAGTATGTTTCTGTAATGAGCTTAGTGGGTCTATCGAAATGTCAGGTCTAGAAGATGTTTGGGATGTCCCTTGAGGGGGCACCTGTGGTATGGTATCATGGCCTAGAGAGGAAGGTCAAAGATGACTAGAGGGCACTGGAAGAAGCCTTTCTGAACCATTATGTCATAGACTTGGAGATCGACTTGTCGCTTCACGACTTGGAGAATACCAAGCAGAAGCCGGAAGAAAGCTTCAAGAACTATGTAGACCGCTGGAGAAGTCAGCTTCTGAAAATACATATTAAGATGATTATCATGGGTACTAAGCCCTCTATCTATGGCAAGCTGAGGAGGATGACCTCCATTATTACGGACTTTCGACAGTTAATGGAGACTGTCATGGACATTGAGGAAGAAGAAGTTGAGAGTATGAAGTTCTATGACATGAACATGAGGACTGTCGGAGGGCCATCAGGTGCCAAGCCTGTTACTGCTACGGTTACTGTTAGCAAGAACCAGTGTTTCTTCAACATGGGTAGGCCTTTATCCAAGGTGCTTGAGAAGTTGGCAAGGCAAGGACTCCTAAAACCCTTAGAGGCTAAACCACTTCCAAATCCTCCCTCACCACACCTCAACATGAACCGTTCTTGTCACTACCACCAACAACACGATTGTAGGCATTGCATTTTTACATGTGAAACTCGATGATGAGTCTCATTTGGAGGCACTACCTTTTAAGTCGCGACAGTCGTGGGAAACGGACGTCGAAAGGGAAGAGTCAAGAATTGATGTTTTGTGGGATTTAGTTCACGTGTTTAGCTTCGAGTTTGCTTGTTGGACCTCCGTTTTAAAACTTAACCTGAGCCAAAGCCCATTAAAACCAACTAAATTAAAACACAAATTAAATTAAACTAAAATCAATCAAATTAAATTAAATAACTAATTGAAGTGGAATTAAAATAACTAAATTGAAATTAAATTAAATAACCTAAATTAAATAAATTAAATGTTAAATCTAAAAATCACAAACCAATTAAATTAATTAAATTAAATTCACAAATTAAATCTAATTAAATTAATTCCAATTCAAATGAAATAAAACAAATTAAATTTAAATTAAATAAACTAATACCAAAAATGTCGCGGAGCATCAACCCTTCAGATGACTGCGAACGCACTTCTGAGGGACGACTTAAGATGTTAGACCTGAGGGCACCCTTTTTATTTATACTCCTTTATTTTTATTTATTTTCATATGTTACTTCGCATGAGTATTGTTGATTGGTGTATGCTATGACCATGGGATGAATGGAATATGTGTTATCTCTTGCGGTATATCAGATGGAAATGCGGACGTAAATTCCGTAGCCGAATCCGAATGGACGGTAGTACGATCTGTACTCGGGATATAATGCCACGTACCACTTGAGAGACACACATATTTCGTTTCATCCAACCTTGTCTTTGAGTATGATTTAGTCGTTAGTATGTTATTTATTTTTAAGCATGATTTAGTCGTTAGTATGTTATTTTTTATGCATGATTTAGTTATTTGCTTTCGCATTAAGAATTTAATTTACGTTTATGTTTAGGTTGTTATTTATTTATTTTGTCGTGTTTATTGATTTGATGTATATATATGCTGGCGTGCTTGCCGTTATGCCGACTTACTTTTTGTTGGACAAAATGACCCATAGCGTCACTATTTACACAGAACATTGTGTTGTTGTAGCAAATTAACTATGTGACAAGGAAATTGCACTCTCATCATTTGTGATTAGATCACCATAGATATATAAATGAAGAGAGGTCCCTATGATTAGTTCCTGGACTGAGAATGATATGAGACAGTATCAGTCCCCGAATGATTAATCATTAAATATCCCTAGCCGGAGTATTATCGAGACTGGACATCGATAATACGGAATAGGCTAGTATTGCACTTGTGTGCGTTGTGAGGGCACAACGGCATAGTTCTCATATATATAAGTATCGGATACTTATGCAAGTGCGATAGGAGGTCGTGTTTCACCGATGGTACGGGAAACAGCTTCGCTCTGGATAGACCCCTCGGAATCCCATTGGTATTATGACTATGTGTCTATGGTAGGCCGAAATCAAGGTAGGTGTGTATAGTCTTAACCTGAGACTTACATCGCTAATACTTACGATAATCGATAGACTTTGGTCTTGGTGGTACAGGGCTTTAACCGGTTCTGCGTACACCACTTCTGGGTTTATCAGAGAGTCGTAGTGTATTGGGTGTGCTGTCAAGACGAAAGTATCACTTCAGTCATATTGGAGATGATGTCACGCAGGATACGGTATTAGTGCTCTTAAGTGATGCGCATCCAATCGTGATATTATGACCAGGTCATGAATATCCGATTATAGAGACTAGTTACCAGACATCCGACATGTGCTTCGGACGGGGCTGACACTTATCCAGCCCCAGCCCTAGCACGTGACTATCCGATACTAGGCCGATACACACAATACAATAGTATACTACGCTTGATACAGGTCTTAATATTCTTAAATGGATATGTCCGGAGAATTGGGTAGACTTGGTGCTTTGCTAGAAGTCGACCTTGTCTCGTAAATCGGTAGAACATAGTACTTGGTACGTACGTGATTCGGATACACCGACGACCGTATTTACTGCCAACTTATCCGGGGTTCTCATGGGTCGCTTCCCGATAATCCACCGATGACGCATAACTCGCACTCTTGAATAATCTGGGATTAAATAGAAGAGAGAGAGAAAATTAATCTAGGATTAATTACGGAGATATTTTATCTAGGATAAAATATCATCTAGAGAGAGTTAACGATTAATTTGGAATTAATCGGTAAATTAATATATTCGATATATTAAATGAAATTAGATTTCGACGTGGAATTAAAATTAGATTTTAATTCGGGCGAACGAATTTATTTAGAATTAATTCGTTAGCGACGTGAATAGTGAATTCGCTAGGCGTAATCATTTAATTACGACGCGACGGAAAAATCGTTAATTCAGAATTAGCGAACCCGAGCCCGAGTGTGATTGCGAGCGCATTCGTATTTCGAATTCGAATGCGGCACGCAAGTCACATCAAGCGTCAAATCCAACGTCAAGTCATTCATCACATCAAGCGTCAAATCAAACGTCACTTTGAGTGATGTGACATTTGATTGATTGATATGAGTGATTGATTGATTGATAGACTTACATCACATCACTTTATTAAAGTGACATGTGAATAGTTGATGTAAGTTGGTGTAATAGTGTTTGGAGGGAAAAGCTTTTACTTTTGGTTTTAATTAATCAAAAGTAATTGTTTTAATATATTTTTCTTGGAAAATATATAAAGGCTTTTTGGAAAATGCTTAAATTTTTTATTCATGACACAACTTTCTTCTCTCTCTTTTCTCTCTACTCTCTCACGCCCAAAGTGAGAAATACTCACTGTTTTGGAAGCCATTTAAGCGTGAACAAGGGAAGCAAGAGTTGGGTTTTTATGGCAAAACCCGCAAGTGCTAGCACACTACGAGACTTGCGAAGGTGGTAGGGAGGTTCGCCAATGAGCCGGGATCCGTCTGACGAGGCTTGGAGCTCCGTTTTCTCAGCTCAAAACTGAAAAATTGAGGCAGTGGACTGCTGCAGTGGGCGTGAATGGCAGTGAGGATTTTGGGCTTCATTCGTCTCCAAATCGACTCAACCGATCGATGTGAGTATTCCGCTATCTCCGTTGATGTATTCACACATTGTTTTCATTGCTTGTTTGATCTTTGGACCTAGATAAATTACCAACAATGGCATCAAGAGCTATTGGTTCAAGCATGAAAAATGTAGGGCTTAAAATTGGGTATTTTGTATTCGAGCATGATTTAACGAAATTAGATGATTGAGCATGCTTAGTATATGTAATATTGAAGATTGATTTGATCAATTTCAAGAAAAAATGTTTAGAACAATTTTCCCCAAATTATTCCCCTTGGCCGAATGGTATTGTGAATTTTGGATTCTTGGAATTTTTGGTTTTGATTCGTTTGATGAGTTAGAATCATTTAGGTTGATGTTAATTTGAATCGAATTGAATTGGATTTTGAATTGAACATTAATCCCCAAAATTCTCATGTTGGTAGAATTGGACATATTGCCCTAATGTCTTGGATTTTTGATTTTATGAACATTGGATGTGTATGAAATCATTTAGGATGTTGATTTGATGTCGATTGTGGGTTCGATTGGATTGAAACCGAATCGGACACAAAATCCCTCCCTTGGCCGAGACCTTTAAGCATGTTAATGGGTTTGATTTTTTCATTTATGTGTTGGACATGTGATAATGAAAATGACCATGATTAATTATGTAAATTTAGTGTTTTGGAAATGTTGATTTAGGTTATTAATCTTGTAATACACTTTGGTAATTAAATTGGGAAAATTGGATTTTTTGAATTTAATTATTTGGGCCTAATTTTGGAAATTGGACTTTAATGTTGTATTTGGGCCTATTGGGCTTGATTTATCAAGTTTGGTTTAGGCCAAGTGGATTGGATCCAATTGGGCCCAAAACCTTAACCATAAAGCCCAAATGCGACTAATGAACCTTTAAAGTTCAATTGGGCCTAATGGGCCTAAATTGATTTATGGGCTTATGGGGTAAATCCCGGATTGGACTTTGGTTATCGGTTTGACCCGAGTTGACCAAAAGTCCACGCCTTAAGAAATCAATTAAAAGCCCATTGGACATTAATTGAATTGACGTTGGACGTTAATCGGTCTTTGAGACGCGTTACGATTAAATTTGGAATTTAAATCGTAAAAGGTTTATTAAATAAAAGTGTAATATTTAATTTGGAATTGAATAGTGAATTAGTATTAAATACATGTTATATTGGATTTAATGATGTAGTTTAATTTAATTCAAGAATTCGTACTTTGAGTACTTATTCGTAAAACGAGTTTGACTCGAGCAAAATCAAATCGTTGTTTGAGCATTGGATGATCACTTAATTATCAGATTAATTAATTTGATTAGATTGATTGATAGCATGCTTATCTGTGTGAGTACGTGGTTGTGTTGAATGAATAATGTATATCGGATGGATATTAGATGGGTGGGCAATTTTAGAAATTGTTGTAATAAATTCGATTTATTAAATTGGACCTGCGTGTCCAGCCTTATCACCTTCATTCTCTTTGTATTCTCTTATCACCTATTCCCTTCTATGTATAAGAGGTTTCTTTAGAAGTGTAGTGTAACGGGTAGAAGTAATACAAGTGCTACCTTGAGTGAGAAAGGGATAGATTTGATCTAGGATCAATGTGTAAAGTATCCATCCGGATATCATTATTATTTATTTTCGTACTCGCTTTATTATGTATTTAGAATGCATGTTTAAGGGTGTATGATGATGAGACCTTAACAAAGATAACTAAATTGGTAGCCAATTTGCACGCGAAAAACCCTCGTTAAATATCAAGCGTTTATTTTCCTTCCATTGAGTGATTCTTGCTCAAGATCCGAGATTGGCAGGGGTTGTTGGCCAAAGTCAAGCCCTTGTCCGTCGAAGATGTGCTTTAATCACGAGGCTTTGTTCCATATCGGTGTCGTGTCCAAGTTGTGGTTTGTTGGCCAAAGTCAAGACCACTTCTTGTCCATTGACATTGATTACGAAGCTTCCATGTCAATGGGTCCGCGCTTGACTGGGATCGCTAGGTTTGTTGTGCCAAAGCCAAGGCCTAGTTGATTCAGAGGAAAAAGGTTAGGGTATATATTCGATATATAGGCATATATTAGATATATGTTTGGGACTTGGATGTCCACCTACTGGATCTAGGAGTTGGATAAGATCCAATTGATCTTCGAGATCTACCTAGTTAATTATCATACAATTTGTTGGCCAAAGTCAAGATTGTGTGACATTTAACGGGATCCTAGCCCACTAGGAAACACGGTTTCCCGAGTACTCGACAGAGGGTTAGAGGCTCGACGAAAAATAGTGGGAAACAAGTATTGAATTTGCAACATTCGTTCGAATACTCGCTAAACGCGCTCATCTATATTTTACTCGTCGTATTAATCAAAAGTATTAGTTGGACTAATATTTTATGTTGTTTTAAAAATATATATAGTTCGACTATATACAAACTCATTCGATATATAGTTGATTTTATAATTGGATTATAGTAATCAATATAATTGAATCATAATGACAGTTGATTTTATAATTGGATTATTGTAATCAATATTAAAATTATAGTTGATTAAATAATTGGATTATTGTAATCATTATAATAAATAGTACCTTTATTAAAATTGATTAAATAGTTAGACTATTAAAATCAAGAAAGAATTGAAAAGTTGAATATTTAAAATATATAATCCTTGGATTATATGTTTTAAATGATTTAATTTTCATATTGGGAATAAATAATAGGTTACTTTATTGGATAAAATAACTTGTTATATCTAGGCCCATAATTAAGCAAATAAGTAGAGCATAAAATCTTTGGAAGATTTATGTGATGATGACTTTAGTGCTTAATTTAATATACTTGACAATAAATCTATTTTAATGTCAAAGTATGCCAATTGGGCAAGTTGCACAAGGTGCACATCATTTCGATATTCTAAAACCCAAGGCTTGGCCAAAGGTTTGTGAAATATTGAAAAGATAATTGACATATCCCAAAGTGACTACCATTTGGATATGGAAGACACGAAGGAATTAAAGAAAAGGCGAGGCTCTAACTTTAAAAATATTTGTCAAAGTTATGTTCGCTACTAGTATTCAAATTGGATTTAAATACTTAGTGTGGTACATAAAATATATGTATTGATGTTCAGAATCCGCTATGAGCTGGATACTGACTTCAAGCCGAGATTTCTCTGCGAATCGGAAACGGGACGAAAGTCGCTGTTTCGACCGTAGATACCTAAGTTTGGGAACTACCCTTTGGGTATGTACTTAAATTTGGAAATGTTATGATGTAACTAGTTTAACTAGAGACATTATCTCTATATCAGTTTTTAATCCGATGCGGATGAAACCTTTATATTCTAGAACACTAAGTGTTTTATTATATAAAGATGATACTGAGATAAATACATTAGATGTAAATAACAGAATTTATATTTTGAATATAAATAAAATCTCAAACATATAAAATGACAAATAAATAGCTCAAATTGATTTGATCAATAGAGACTTATTTGTGGCATTGTTGTCTAGGACACAATTAAACAAGACTCGTATATCCACACTTTTGAAGAGTGAGTACTAGGACTGATTTGATTATTCAAATAAGGTCTGCGAATCTAGTTTATTAGGTAAAGTACCTAAAATACTATTTACTTGGTAATAGTAAAAGTGCCACCGATCTGTTAGCCCTATTCATGGTTAAGTGGGGCCCATATCTAGCTAGGCTAGATGTGAACATGAATATTTCGTGACCTTAACGGATGTGGCATCACGTTGTGGTTATGTGTTTCTTTTGATGAACACAGATCGGAAACTTTTGAAGTTTCGACACGAAGTAAATAAACAGATCGGCTATAGTATTGTTCCGCCATGATAAGACCGTAATGGAAAATACTTAAGCAGTAAGTTTCATACGTAAATAAAAGAGTACGGTATTCTTTCATATGAGGACTCCTCTCGGGACACGTCTGTTAGACGGTGTGTCCGAACTAAAACCGAATTTTGTTGGACATGATAAGGTTTATCACGAGTCGCTCTGAGCTACTGTTTCCTTCAATAGGATATGTATTAACAGTGCAAAACTTATTTAGAATAAGGTTCCATATAAATCTGTTTGACAGATGTCATATAGGATATGAGCAGGGAAGAAACGAGGTTTCTCATTCCTGATAATTTGGGTATGCCAGGCATAACGTTTGGATGATACCAAACTAAAAGACCCAAATTGGATTAGTGCCAATATAGGTTATCCTAAGGGAAACCATAAGTATAGTACTTATAAATCTCACATGAGAACAATCTGATTGTTGCTCACCATGCGGTTTTTCCTGAGAGGAATACCGATATGCAGTGGTCAGTGGGAGGATAGTGATACTCGATGATAAATCGGAGAGTAATACTGTTCAAGGCACGAAGTCCTTAATGGAACACAAATAGTTCATCTATGATGAATCTATACCATTAATCTTCAAATACACAAAAAACTAGTAGATCGGATAGAGTCAGAAAACAACCTTGGGTATGGGTTTCTGATCTAACCTCATAAAGATGTCAATCTTATGAAGGTATACCAACCGACTACGATTTTAGGAAGTGATACGAGGTATCAACTCCCTGTTATGGCAAAGTGCTATGAGTCCGAAATGGATTCCATGTATAACAACTATTTTGGATACTAGTTATTGTACCACAAGGCATTGTGCCTATTGGTGCATTAAATGTCTTCAAGGAAGACATACATGGAAGGCAACATACCAACGTACAAAGCTGGGCTTTTGACGAAATGGTATCGTTATCAACATTGTGTTAATAACGGTTCAACCTTTTACCTGTTGCCATGGTAAATCCATTTTGAAGATGCTTGAAGATAACTGTATATTTCATTTATGAAATGTGTCAGTTATAGATCAAAATCGCTTTCCTGAAAAGGAAACCTTTTGGAGGATGTTTATAACATCCTGACGATTTTGTATAACCGACAAACAAGGTTTGTGGGTTATTCGATTCATGTTTGGATTGAAGCAAACATAAGGTTCTTGGAACTGACGTTTTGAAATAATCATAATGGTTTATGATTTGACTCAAAACGAAATAATTCTTGTGTATATATGGAGGTTAGTGGAGGGCGACTGACAGTGAAATTCCCATAAAGCTATTGTTGAAAACTTGGCTTTCATAGATATTCTTTCAATAGAAATTCTCCGTAGAATTCTGGGGAGTAAAAACCTTTATTCGAGGAATAAAGATCTGCTGGGATAGATTTGGAGTTTGTTAACACTCTCTGGGAAATTGTACATTTAAAATGTACTTGTATTGGTGTCTCATACGCTTCGAGCATATGGAGTCACGATCAGGTCAATCCAAGTGATAGTCACTGGATTGAAGATTAAGAACATCTGTTAGTATCTGAGAGAGAACTAAAGATGTTGTCTTAAACTATGGAGAAGGAGAACTTGAAGTGACTGGGATCACCGCTGTAAGTTTCCAAACAATTAAATATTGTGGTACTATAAAGTTTGAATAACGGGACAGTGAGCTGGAAATCTTCCAAGCAAGATAACTGTTGCCGAATAAACAACAAATGCGGATTATTGCTGCAGCTGAGGCAGCAGCAAAAGAAGCCATTTGGATCAAAAACAAATCTAATTAGATAGATATAGTTCTGTTAGCAGCTGAGCTAGGCGTCAGCACATGCTAAGGAATTAAAGGTCTCATCGACGATCCAGATATATACTTCTATATCATCTGATTCGTTCGGATCATACATCGCGGCGATGTGTGATGATCGTATAAATCGCGTCAAACGATAATCAAACAAATCCGCTGACGAAAACCTTTCCTCAGCAATTTGAGCGAACCGTACATAGTTCGAGTGTAGGACACTTGAGTGACTGGCTATGTGCCAAGTGGGAGATTGTTGGACAAAATGACCCATAGCGTCACTATTTGCACAGAACATTGTGTTTTGTGTAGCAAATTAACTATGTGACAAGGAAATTGCACTCTCATCATTTGTGATTAGATCACCATAGATATATAAAATGAAGAAGAGGTCCCTATGATTAGTTCCTGGACTGAGAATGATATGAGACAGTATCATTCCCCGAATGATTAATCATTAAATATCCCTAGCCGAGAGTATTATCGAGACTGGGCATCGATAATGCGGAATAGGCTAGTATTGCACTTGTGTGCGTTGTGAGGGCACAACGGCATAGTTCTCATATATATAAGTATCGGATACTTATGCAAGTGCGATAGGAGGTCGTGTTTCACCGATGGTACGGGAAACAGCTTCGCTCTGGATAGACCCCTCGGAATCCCATTGGTATTATGACTATGTGTCTATGGTAGGCCGAAATCAAGGTAGGGTGTATAGTCTTAACCTGAGACTTACATCGCTAATACTTACGATAATCGATAGACTTTGGTCTTGGTGGTACAGGGCTTTAAACGGTTCTGCGTACACCACTTCTGGGTTTATCAGAGAGTCGTAGTGTATTGGGTGTGATGTCAAGACGGAAGTATCACTTCAGTCATATTGGAGATGATGTCACGCAGGATACGGTATTAGTGCTATTAAGTGATGCGCATCCAATCGTGATATTATGACCAGGTCATGAATATCCGATTATAGAGACTAGTTACCAGACATCCGACATGTGCTTCGGACGGGGCAGACACTTATCCAGCCCCAGCCCTAGCACGTGACTATCCGATACTAGGCCGATACACACAATACAATAGTATACTACGCTTGATACAGATCTTAATATTCTTAAATGGATATGTCCGGAGAATTGGGTAGACTTGGTGCTTTGCTCGAAGTCGACCTTGTCTCGTAAATCGGTAGAACGTAGTACTTGGTACGTACGTGATTCGGATACACCGACGACCGTATTTACTGCCAACTTATCCGGGGATCTCATGGGTCGCTTCCCGATAATCCACCGATGACGCATAACTCGCACTCTTGAATAATCTGGGATTAAATAGAAGAGAGAGAGAAAATTAATCTAGGATTAATTACGGAGATATTTTATCTAGGATAAAATATCGTCAAGAGAGAGATAACGATTAATTTGGAATTAATCGGTAAATTAATATATTCGATATATTAAATGAAATTAGATTTCGACGCGGAATTAAAATTAGATTTTAATTCGGGCGAACGAATTTATTTAGAATTAATTCGTTAGCGACGTGAATAGTGAATTCGCTAGGCGTAATCATTTAATTACGACGTGATGGAAAAATCGTTAATTTTGGAATTAGCGAACCCGAGCCCGAGTGTGATTGCGAGCGCATTCGTATTTCGAATTCGAATGCGGCACGCAAGTCACATCAAGCGTCAAATCCAACGTCAAGTCATTCATCACATCAAGCGTCAAATCAAACGTCACTTTGAGTGATGTGACATTTGATTGATTGATATGAGTGATTGATTGATTGATAGACTTACATCACATCACTTTATTAAAGTGACATGTGAATAGTTGATGTAAGTTGGTGTAATAGTGTTTGAGGGGAAAAGCTTTTACTTTTGGTTTTAATTAATCAAAAGTAATTGTTTTAATATATTTTTCTTGGAAAATATATAAAGGCTTTTTGGAAAATGCTTTAATTTTTTTTCATGACACAACTTTCTTCTCTCTCTTTTCTCTCTACTCTCTCACGCCCAAAGTGAGAAATACTCACTGTTTTGGAAGCCATTTAGGCGTGAACAAGGGAAGCAAGAGTTGGGTTTTTATGGCAAAAACCGTAAGTGCTAACACACTATGAGACTTGCGAAGGTGGTAGGGAGGTTCGCCCATGAGCCGGGATCCGTCGGACGAGGCTTGGAGCTCCGTTTTCTCAGCTCAAAACTGAAAAATTGAGGCAGTGGACTGCTGCAGTGGGCGTGAATGGCAGTGAGGATTTTGGGCTTCATTCGTCTCCAAATCGACTCAACCGATCGATGTGAGTATTCCGCTATCTCCGTTGATGTATTCACACATTGTTTTCATTGCTTGTTTGATCTTGGGACCTAGATAAATTACCAACACTTTTATGCATGCAAACTTAGATATAGGATTTACATTTATGCTTATGAACTTAGACATAAGTTGTATGCATTTTTAGATATAGGTCGTTCTTGAGTATGTAGGTTGCGTAGACTTGGTTAAATTATAGCACAAATCTTTTCATTACAAGTGACGTAAGTAAGGGACCATTCTGAACCCAACGGTTTAAGGTCTTCCCTTGCGAGGGATGAGTGCGACCTTAAATCTTTGTCCCAGTTTACACTGAGTGGCGACTCCATTTTATTCTCCGGTTTAGTCTCTCGTAGGCTATTTCATACTCTCGACTAGGCCGCGAGCCTAGAACAACATCGTCGATTTCTGTGTCCTATAATCGTCATCTCCTCCAAACGACATAAGAGAATAGTCATATTCTCCATATGACATATATGGATTGCCAATAACTCCAAACTACTTGAAAAAATCGTTATACACCTCAGATATGACATTGATAATATGTCATTTACTCCTTATTGTATGGAAGGATCTTCATCTCTCAGATGACATATGAGGATTATTATATCCTCTATACGACATCGAAGGACTGTCATCACCACCAGACTACATTGAAGAATTATTGTCTCCCTCATAAAAAGTGGAAGGATTGTCATCTCTTCCAAAAAAACTGAAAGATTATTCATCTCCTCTAATCGACATGAAATGATTGTTACCTATTTTCTATATGAAATGTATGAATTACCATTAGCTCAAGAGTACATTGGAAAACTTTCATCATATCTAGTAGAATGAAGAATTTCATAGGCCTTAATCAGGTTCAGTCGACCTCTATCAGATCTTGTAGAATGAGGAGTGGGGATCCTATTGGACCTTTATCGGGTCCAGTAGACCGTACTCATGAATCATCATCAGGTCCAGGCCTTTATATAGGTCTTGTAGAGTGGAGACTCTCAGAGATCTTTATCAGATCTAACCGAGTGAGTAAATTCCCTAATGGATCTTTATTCGATTCATTCGATCGTTGTCTCATGGATTAGGCCTGGTCAACTGTAGACTCCCATATACCTTCATATGCTATGGAGGAGTGAAGGCTTTCTTGGACCTTAATTAGGTCCAGTCGACTGTAGACTCTCATGTACCTTCATAAGGTATACACGCTGCCTGAGACAATTGGCATCCTACACACAAAAGAAAATAAGAAGGAAGCATGCAACCAAATTTTTCATATGCATGGAGGTGTGTTCAGTCCATATTTGCTAATCATGAAGTAAGCATCCCACCGTGCGTAACCCATAAGCTATGCATGAAGTACTGGAATGCCAGTCTACCGTGAACGAGACTGTAGGCTGGGAAAGAAAGATCTATAAAGAAAAGAGGCCCATTGACGCAAAGAGAAAACAAGCTTAGAACAAAAGCAAAGCTAAACCCAAAATGCACTTCCCAAAGAAAAAAATAGCTCAAAACAAAACAACCAAACAATAGCATTATCCATACCATGTGCAAAAAGGGTCCAAACACTTGCTACCAAAATAAACAAGCTAAAACCAAGAAACATAGGAGCCCACGCATGCCATGTCATCATCTACAAGCATGAGTCATAAGAAACCACCAAGCTCACTACCTATAGTGATAATTAAATAGAGCCCCACGCTACATGCAAAGGAGGACGCTGGTACAAACGAAGCCCTATGCTAAATGCGAAGTGGAGTATTGATGTCCATTTCTTATATAAGACCGATTGACTCATCAGATCCAATTTCTTTCTCCAAACTCGTGGGTCCAGCCGACCCTAAAAAAGATAACCAAAAAAATTCTTACATTCCCACCCATGAGAGGCCAACCACAAACCACCGACATGGACAAGCTACCTCTATGACGAACGCGTAACACGGTTCATGCATGGCCCATGCATGCGTGAAATAACCATCTAATTTTTTGATCTGGACACCTCTCTCTCTCGGAGGAACTCTTGAGGATCAATCAAAGTAGAGTGAAAATAGAAGCCAAAGCGCATCCCAACTTATTGTGTATTCGGACAAAATTATCTTACTGATATGGCTGTAATGTCGAATAAAGGTGAAGGTTTACAAAAAATGGTAGAAGATTACAGAACAAGGGCACTTATATAACTATGTGGCTAAAATTTAGACACATGCGAAACAAGTACATCATGTGAAGCACACTACTACCGAGCTTAAAGCCACCAAGAATGCATCCAAGGAGAGTGAAGACACTAAGATCACATATGATGTATCATCCTTTACTAAGCTCGGTGACAAATCATGCATGAATATCATGCGACAGCAAAAGATACGAGCTAAACCACCCAGATGCCACTTTGAGAAACCCACGCTACACCCTCCATATAGAAAGAGACAAGCAACCAGAGTTTAAAAAAATACAAAAACAAAACCCTAGATATCGAGCTGGAGTCAGCAATTGTTTCCTTGATAATTTGAAAATGGGTTTGGACTTTCAAAGAAAAAGAATATGTGTTGATCCAGTCACCTCATGGAGGGCTTTAAGCTTGTATTTGATTCTCAAATGAGAATGGTTTAACTAAATGGGCCTGTAATTGATTCTCGAGCAGTATCAAACATATTGGGCCTTATTCTAAGTTACAACTTGGGCCTGTCCTCGTAAACCGGTAGTTTCGGTACATACATACTTCATTGAAAGTCCTCTACCTCCGTAATCTGCCCTAGGAGTGTACGGAAGATGAGCTCGACAAGTTATGTAAACCCTACGGCAAGATCGTCAAACACCAAGTGCAACTTCGGGGCCAATCATAATCAGGCCTTCGTCAAATTCGCATACTTGAATCAAGCTATTTCGATGGTTTTTTATTATGCTTCAGCATCAGAGCCTGCATAGGCATTAATCTGGTTCACTAATGCTGGTACTGAATCTTCTACAAGGAACTCTTTGGATGGGAGAAGTATCATCAATCTCATCAGAGCATGGACTATACAAATCCCTACATTCATGTGAATCCTACTGCTATTGAGGGATTCATGCAGCCTACTAGTGTTCCTGATGGGAAAAAGAAAGAACCTGAGAGTTGCGTGCTTCTTGCATCAATTAAGAATATACAGTATGTTGTAACAGTAGATGTTCTTCATACGATGTTGTTGTTCCAGAATTTGATACTTCATCATTTTTTTAGATATATCGTTGGGCTCGACATGAGCTGAGAAATAGCTTGCTCCCGTGAACATGTACTGAGGAATAACACTAGTAAGCAATCTGGGTGTATGTCGGCATAAACCCATACTACACCCCTTCATGTAGAAAAAGACAAACCATGCATTCTTCTAGCTGATGTGCATGCTTTTAGCCAACCTGCATGCTTCCAATCGAAATACATGCCTCTCGCCAACCTGCATGCCTCCAGCCAACATGCGTGCACCCAGTAACGTGAATGTCCTCCAACCGACGTGCATGAATCCAAAGAAGAGAATATCCTGCAGCCGACGTGCATGCATCTAGTAATACATCTAAGTGCATGTCATGCTTATTTAAATGAAAGTATATGGCATTTTACGTGGCCTTTTGGGCTCATTTCCCCTTTGCATGATGCATGCATGATCCCACATAAGGGTTATTGGGCCTCTTTCGTGGGCCAATTATTGCCAATAGTACATAGATTTTGAACCTGCAATGGACTTAGGCTGCTTTTGTGAATATGGAATAACAACAAGGTGTTGCGTTATTAGGTCTCGTAGACTTCTTTTGACTTTTATCAACTCCAGAAGAATAAAGACAATTGTGAACCTTCATCAGGTTCAATAAAGTGAATACCAGTTTAGAAGCTTTACAAGATCCAGTAGACTGGATATTGTCCTGACCTTTATCTGGTCAAGTAGAAGGTAACATTCCCCATTGGCTCATATCGAGCCCAACTCAATAACTAGACTTTTGTCTGGTCCAGACAACGTGAAATCTCCCATTAGTTCCTCTTCGGGATGAGTAGGCTGGAAATTTTCCTGGCATTCATCTGGTCTAGTCGATGGGAACACTCCCCAATTAACTCGTGATGGAGTCAAGTTCAGTTCATGGACATTCTCCTGGTCCACACGACATGTAGACTCGATTTGGTCCCTCCTCGATGCCAAATGAGTGAATTTCTTCCTGGACTTCATCAGGTCTAGTCGACGGAAACACACCCCAATTGGCTCGTGATGGAGTCAAGTTCAGTTCATGAAACTTCTCATGGTCTACACGACATGTAGACTCGATTTGGTCCCACCTCGATACCAATTGAGTGAATGTCTTCCTGGACTTCATCAGGTCCAGTCGACGGGAACACTCCCCAATTGCCTCGTGATGGAGTCAAATTCAGTTCATGGACCCTCTCCTAGTCCACACGACATGTAGACTCAGTTTGGTCCCTCATCGATACCAAATGAGTGAATATCTTCCTGGACTTCATCAGATCCAGTCAACGGGAACACTCCTCAATTGGCTCGTGATGGAGTCAAGTTCAATTCATGGACCTTCTTCTGGTCCACACGATATGTAGACTCGATTTGGTCCCTCCTCGATACCAAATGAGTGAATGTCTTCCTGGACTTCATCAGGTCCAGTCAACAGAAACACGCCCCAATTGGCTCGTGATAGAGTCAAGTTCAGTTCATGGACCTTCTCCTGGTCCACACGACATGTAGACTCGGTTTGGTCCCTCCTCGATACCAAACGAGTGAATGTCTTCCTGGACTTCATCAGGTCCAGTTGACGGGAACACTCCCCAATTGGCTCGTGATGGAGTCAAGTTCAGTTCATGGACCTTCTCCTGGTCCACACGACAAGTAGACTCAGTGGTCCCTCCTCGATACCAAATGAGTGAATGTCTTCTTGGACTTCATCAGGTCCAGTCGATGGGAAAACTCCCTAATTGGCTCGTGATGGAGTCATGTTCGGTTCATAGACCTTCTCCTGGTCCACACGACATGTAGACTCAGTTTGGTCCCTCTTCGATACCAAATAAGTGAATGTCTTTCTAGACTTCATCAGGTCCAATCGATGGGAACACTCCCTAATTGGCTCATGATGGAGTCAAGTTCGGTTTATGGATCTTCTTCTGGTTCAGACGATATGTAGACTCGATTTGGTCCTTATTCGGTACCAAATGTGTTTGAGCTCCTCGCCTTCATCAGGTGTAGTCGACGTACACACTCCCCACTTAACATATGATGGAGTATGATCGGGGAAAACGCCCAACTCAATCAAACTGGGGACATCCCCCTAACTCCTTACTAGTAAGATTCAAGACTGTAGCTATATTGTCCAGGCGACACTGAAGACGCTGGATCGTGGCCCGGTTCGGGTAATGAAGACTTTTCTGGTTTGGTTCAAATGACACGACCAAAGGATACTCTCTCAGCCAATGACTCCTTGACTTAGAGAGTATGAGACAAACTATATGGGCTAAATTTGATCCAAGGGCAATTTCGACCTTTTACTTCAGACCCAATACTGAACGCACGCCCAAGTTGTTACTTCAAACCCACACACTAAAGGAAGCCTCGAGTTTGGTGTATATAAGCCCATAGATTCATGGGCCCACTCCCAATAATATACCCCACATCCAAACCATAACCAAGACCCACTATACACCAGCCCACGAAACACTCAGACTTATAACTACCCCTCACAACCCAGCCGTTTTCAATCTTCAATGGGCAACCATAACTACCCCTAATGAATCGACCGTTACCAAAGTCCAACGGATGAACAATCAAACACAGTAAATACCCACATCTCCAGAGTGTGTATTTAAGATAAGGAAGTCTACGAGAAAATGGGGGGATCATAGCTCTCAGCTTAGCCTTATTCTCTCTAAAGCTCTCAAAACCACCAACCTACCACCCTCACGGCATCCTACAGGGATCAAGGTAATCTCCACCATTGTTCCTCTTCCTACGGTGTTAATAGTTCATCTCCTATACTGACTTGGGCATCGGAGTGCCTATGGCATCCACCACATCGGTGGGTAGACCCTCCACGCTCACACTACCTTGTTTTACAGGATCGCTAATACCCACAACCAATAAATTCTCGATTGTGGACCTCGGCGAAAACTAATGTCTACACTTATATATATAAATAAGCACTGCACGTTTAAGAGAATAGACAATTGATTCTTTTTAAAAATCAAAGGCAATTGATTCTTTTAAAAAAGCAAAAGAAGTTGATTGTTAAAAAAAAGGATTTTTTTACGTTGCGCACACACACACACGTGTGTGTGTGCGCGCGCGCAAAGATAGTAGCTTGGATATATATTATATACATTCATGACATTAAGCGATAATAGTGTATTTTTACGATTTGATCTCTCCAGTGGAATAGTTCTAATTTACTCCTAAAGACTTCAACATCCTATAAAAAAAAAAAAAAATTTTATTATTTTCAAAAGTAGGAAAGATTTGTTTGTAGATGAGTGCTAGTGTTCCAATTAGAGGTGCAACGCTTGATGCACTACTGAAAGAGAAAAATCAATGAGGATATTCAAAAGGCTCAAGAAAGATAATAAGCACATCAATGTATGTTTTATCACTAGTAAATATTAATTATGTTGATAAATATAATATTTGTTGCATGTATGTTAAAATTAATATAGATTAATTTAATAGTATATTATTTACATCAACAACGGCATAACCACAATCCTTAAAGTCAATTTGGAAGAAAAATTTAAATTACAGTCACATGGATCCTTCCACACTATCCCCAAAACCTTACAGTGGTATCAGTAGCTTTGAGGTTAGTATATGTTAAATTATTTTGTGGAGACACTAGACATATTGACTAACGATTTTATAAAATTTCAACTCAATCGGAATTTGGAAAGGTCGTCTGCTACGCGAAATATTGGACAGAATCTGAAAATTCAGGCCGGAAGACTCCGTATGACTAATTTGTAAAATTTTGAAAGTTTTAGGGATTTATTTTAAATACCCAAAACGATCAGAGGTGAAAATTATAATTTTTTAAATTATAAATTTTTTACAAAATTTTCATAATTAAAATTTAAGTAAGATTAGAATTTCTTTTTCCATTAAAATTAATTTTTGGAAAGAATTCTAATAGAAATTGAGTCGTTGATAGTTTTGAACTAAATAACTTCTTAGGAATTTAAACCCAAATAAAATTTTAATTAGATTAAAATTAAATCACCACAAGAATCGTAATACAACTTTGATTATGTCTATTAATTATTTAATATGATTAAAATATTAATTGATAATCAAAGTATAATCTTTTAAAAATTTCAAGATTAGTAATAGGATTATTTAAGCCAATAAAGCCTAAGACCTTCTCGAATAAAGAGGTACTAAAGAGAACTCTGTCACCAATATGATAAGAGCCTAAAAAGGTAGGGACTTAAGTGGTCACACCAGACCCCTCTCATCTTCTGGGAGTTTTTCTCTAGTTACCGAATTGCGAAAGATTGTCTTAAACCAATAGAAACAGTCTTATTAGAGTGTTAATAAAAGATTAGGATCCCCCTCGACTAGAGCCAAATATAAAAGTTATGTAGTAAATGTGGTTGTGCATAATGAAAGTATAAGATACAAAAACATCAAGATGCACTAAAAGAAAAGACCTAAATCATATAAGATATGAATAATTAAATCTAACCTTCTAACACAATCAAATAGGACACTAAATATATTTTGGTAATTCCAAAACCCATTAGGTGAGGGAGCCTTATATGTTTAAGTACTATTTAACCTGTTCGTATATTTAGTCTAGTGATCACAAACCCAAAACCCATTAGGTAAGGGCAAATCACATGTGTTACGTGATGAAGGTGTTGGGCCTAGCTTAACTAGTGAAGATGTCAAAACCCATTAGGTGAGATATTTTTCGCTAGAGGTGAAAAGGTTAAGCCTTATATAGAGATACAAACAAAGTTCCAAAACCTATTAGGTGAGGCGTGATATTAACAATAAGAACTTGAAGTCCCACTAGAATATATCCAATAATATTTTTATTTTTCGCATAGGGTGGTATGGAATTCGAGTAAAATTAGAAGGAGCAATAATATTTTAAAGACCTTAAATTTTGGTTAAATACTTATTACAAAATCATTAATAAACTTATGTTTTCAATAGAGTACATGATACAAAATGAATCCACTAGCATCAATACTTGAAAAAGATAAACTCACTAGCCCCAATTTCCTAGATTGGAGTCGTAAACTCAATATTATCTTGGATTACGAACATCTATATTATGCTCTCACTATGAAAAATCCTGATCCTATTGATGATGATACTCCTGATAAAGAGGTCGCTGCTTATTATAACTGGAAAGACGATAAGTTTAAGGTAAGAAGTTACATCAAGCCTCTATGAGCTCAAACTCTACAATAGCAATGTAGAGGGTGGACTCTTTGGTGGAAACATGGAATACCTACAAAAGTTGTATGGTGAAAGTTGTGAAACTGCTAGGTACGATATAACTTAAAAGTTATTCAGGATAAAGATGAAGGATGAGACTTCAGTCTCTGATCATGTGCTCCAAATGATCAATTTGATTGATCAAAATGATACATTAGATCTAGGACTAACGTTCAAGGTTAAAGTGGATTTGATCCCATAGTCCTTGACTCCAGCCTTCAAGGACTTCATTTCCAACTTCAATAAGGAACATTATTTCCATTCCAATATTCACAAAATATAAATATGAATTTCATTTTATCAATGAGAAATGCAATATTTATTATCTGAATAAATTTTTTGGTGTTGCACTAAAAGAAATGGATTGTATTTCTTGAAAATGAATGAGAACCGTAATAAAGAATTAAATACAATAACCAAAAAAAAAAGACCAAGAGATTTTTCATGTAAGTCTGACCGGATGTTTATGTCATGGTACGATGTTCGGTCTACTTGGACATATCTGGCCAAGCCTCTACGAGGCCAGGCCCACAAAATACTAGCTTTATTTTGGTTTAATGTCATTTTTTTAAAACCAAAAATTGTAATAACATAAAGATATTAATTTGTTTGATTATCATTCCTTTATTTATTCATGAATGGGTATTGTATACTTTTCAATTTCGTTTGCGTGTTATTACATTATAAGATGTGAAGATACCTTTTTCAAACATAAATATTATACTGGCATCAATACGAGACCATTCTGAACCCAAACAGGTTTAATGTCAGACATTGTGAGGGGTGTAGTGCGGTCTTAAATCATTCTCGGTGACTCATACCGGGTGACGACTCTCTTATTCTCATGTTAGTCCCCTTGTGAGGTTATTCGTACTCTCTATGAGCTATGAACCTAATAGTATAGTGGTCACCGACGTCATAGACATAACAGTAAACCTTGTTTCACTCCTACATCAAGCTTTTCAAGAAGAGGCCTCCAAGAATTGGGCTAAGGAAGTCTAATATTTTCAAGAGAATACCACTTAAACAAGGACAATGAGATTTTAAGAATTATTTTTTATTAGATTTAGTTAATTAGGGTTATCATATTAAGGGTAGAATTATGGTTATCCATAATATATAAAATTAGAATTACTCTTGTAAAAAGAAATTTTTTTACAGATTTGAAAGTTTAATTAGTAGAACAATGTTTTTGGCCAAAATGGCGTATCTAAAGGGTGAATTTCTCGCTTAAGTGTTCTTTATAACTAGACTTATCAAGGTCTTACAAATCTTTTGGCGTCTTCAAATTACAAATAGGATTCTGGAGGCATCGATTTTCAAGGAGTACGTTCAACATCATTGTTGTTTTCCTGAGTGTGCATAGTTTCCATGGGATTTGCTTCATATAGGTCTAGTTGTGTGTATTGTTGACCAGGTTGGGATTTATGACCTAGAGCTTCATGTGTTGTAAATGGAATTATTTATTGAAATAAAACAAGCTTTATTCATTTATCAAATTTGTTTGATTTAAATCGCATATTGTAAATTGTCTTGATTATCCTTGATTACTCATATACCTTCAGACTTAGTGTATAAGTAGTATACACAAGGGTATTTGAGTCTGAAGATAGTAATCTAAAATAGTCCATAGAGAGCAAATAAAGTGGGAACTTTTTTATGGTTTATCTATAGTTGCGGTCCATTATACATATTGATATAACGATCTTGATCAAAGGTCGTTCATGTAGTGACATGGGAATGGAGACACCTTTTATGATGTGATCACATTGTTGGGGTTGGTGTTCAGAGCGCCAATTCTCCATTTTATTTCCTTGAAAATGCTATTATAAACATTTTATTATGAATAAAATAAATTGTTTATGTTGGACAATTATGACCTATAGCGTCACTATTTGTGCAGATCATGGTGTTGTTATACAAATTAACTATGTGACAAGGAAATTACACTCTTATCATTTGTGATTAGATCACCTTAGATGTATAAATGATGAGAGGTCCATATGATTAGTTCCTAGATTGAGATGATATGAGACAGTATCAGTCCACGAATGATTAATCATTAAATATCCATAGTCAGAGTATTATCGAGATTGGACATCGATAAATACGTAAAAGACTAGTATTGCACTTGTGCGCGTTGTGAGGGCACAACGGCATAGTTCTCATATATTTAAGTATTGGATACTTATGCAAGTGTGGTAGGAGGTTGTGTTTTCACCGATGGTACGGGAAACAGCTTCGCTCTGGATAGACCCCCCTCAGAATCCCATTGGTAGTATGACTGTGTGTCTGTGGGAGTCCGACATCAGGGTAAGTGTATTTGGTCTTAACCTAAGACTTGCACCGCTAATGCTTACGACAATCAATATATTTTGATTGCGGTCGTCCAGGGCTTTAACCGGTTCTGTGTACGCCAATGCTAGGTATATTGAGAATCGTAGAGTATTGGGTGTGATGTCAAGACGGAAGTATCACTCCAGTCATAGTGGAGATGATGTCACTCCAGGATATGGTATTAGTGCTCTTAAGTACTGCGCGGCCATCAGGATATTATGACTAGGTCATGTATATCCGATTATAGAGACTAGTTACCAGACATCCGACATGTGCTTCGTACGGGGCAGACATAACTCCAGCCCCAGGCCTAGCACGTGACCATCCGATACTGGATCGAAGTACACGTACGATATATACTACGCCTGATATAGATCATATATTCCCTTAAGGATATTTCTGGAGAATTGGATAGGCATGGCGCTTTGCTAGAAGCCAACCTTGTCTTGTGAATCGGTAAAACGTAGTACTTGGTACTTACGCGTTCAGATAGTCCGACAACCGTATTTACTGCCAACATATCCGAGGATCTCATGGGTCGCTTCCCAATGATTCACCAATGATGTATGACTCGCACTTTAATTAATCTGGGATTAATTCGATAAGTGAGAAAATTAATTTGGGATTAATTACGGAGATATTTTATCTGGGATAAAATATCGTCTAAAGAGAGAAAACGGTTAATTTTGTAACATCCCGCCTAAGCCAGGATGCTACCGGCAGGAGACAGGCTAACCTGCCTCCATAAGCCTCTGACTCTGGCGAAAAATTCGGCATGACCTTTGCTAAAAGTCATGCAACCTGGATCAAGATCCAGCACCACAATATAACCTATAAGGCCTAGACACAAAATATCACTAATATAAAAAAACTCAAGACAAATCCAATTGGCTCTGTGCCTAAAAATACGTATATATAAAAACTTTTACAGTTACACTTATACAAACTTAAGACCTAGTGACTGGCTGACTGCAATGCTGCTATCCGACTCCTCCAGCTCTGATGTCTATGGTTGACCGATCAGGTCACCAACCTGTAAAACTCAAACACTACACGCTTATGTTGCGATATTTTAATATCTTAGTACTTACCTGTTTACTCTTTGCTAGTCTTAGTTTGGTTATTTACCATACTTATTCTTATTTTATTTCATTGAAATATCATCAAATCGGATTTATAAATTTTTCTTTCGATCAAACATTCATCTTTAACTGTTTTACATTCTATATGCTAACTCTATCATAAATATTCTTCACATGCAGATAATTAAAACCACTTACATAACAAATCACCATACTACTATAAACATATGCAATCTAATGTACCGTTACATCTATCATTTCACATATAATCATTTTGAAACTTATTAAGTTTTAACGCTATAAATACATGCATTTGCAAATTACTATTTTCAACTCAATAATACCGAACATGTATATGAAATCGTGTTGTCATATACTGCCATTCACAAAGGTTAATCTTATATAAACATACAAGTTATATCATTATTAACCACTTATGCATATAAATGTGACAATGCCATCATGCATGAATATAAGCTACATATAACTCAAATGATATCTAAAATGTTTGATTGATATACGTAACTCGTAAACTACTTTCTACTTTAGCATGTCATACTATTTAGAAAATACTATCTGAAAATCTTTTTTGAAAAACTAATCTCTAAAAACGGTTTCTGAAAACTCTTTTCTGAAAGTTTATTTCTGAAAACTCTTTGCTGATAACTTTACTTGAAAACTGATTTTTACTTTAAAATTCTGAATCTCTTATAAAACTGCTGTTTTCTGGAAACTATTTCTAAAATCTATTTTCTGAAAACTGTTTACTAAAATCTGAAAACTGAAAACTGCTCTACGTCCAGGACCATAACTCAACTGGACGTCTTTCTGCACCCATGACCATAACTCAACTGGGTGTACTTGATGCTCAGGACCATAACTCAACTGGGCATCTCTAGAACTGGTGGTATTCTACGTCCAGGACAAACACTCAACTGGCAGCGTAGAGCTCTACACCCAAGACCATAACTCAACTGGCAGTGTAGCCACCAAGTTCTGAAATTAGGATTTCGGGACTCTGTAGTCCCTAGTCCTGTTCGAGGATCTGAGAGCGTCCCCTCAGTCCTCCACATGTGCACATGCTACTATATCCGTCAATTCCAAAGTATCCGTCAATTCCGAACTGTATCTCAAGTTACATACTGGGTGAGTTTTTTACCTCATGCCCCGAAAAATCATGAAAACCACACTTTAAATCTTAAAACTGTGAAAATCATTTTCCGAAAGATCTCACTTTTAAAAAAAAATCTGAAACTTTTATTTAAAATACTTTTAAATCTCAAAGTCATCCTTAATTTCAACTCTATTATAAAAACCATAATGCACAGATATGCGTATGCATTTCTCTACTCTATCATCGATACCCTTTCTCTCTAACCATCTTATGTCTTATATGTTTATGTTATTTTCAGTATGCTAAATATGCACCATACATGCTTATTTATATTATAAATTGTCACAGCTTTAAATACTTAAAATCTAATATGCAATTACACACAATATCATATATATATGCTTAAACTAATAAACTTAATCACCATAAAAAAAAATCATATATATATGCACATTTAACTACTCATTTTTTTTCATTATCAAAATCAGAAACATAAAAACAAAGATAGAATTTAATCATCAACTATAATGCACGAAATATCACTCTCTGATTCCCAAATTCCATAGGCCAGAAAGAGTGGGAGACTTTAGACCAATAAGTCTCTGCAATGTAATTTACAGAATCATTTCTAAAACTCTGGCAACTAGATTGAAAACTATTCTCCACAAAATTATCTCTCCAACCCAAAGTGCATTTATTCCAGATAGACTTATCACTGATAATATCATCATTGGGTATGAAGCTCTACACAAGATTAGAATGAGCAGAGGAAAGAAACATGGCATGGTAGCTC
Organism: Zanthoxylum bungeanum; assembly: GCA_019454045.1. Classification (NCBI taxonomy): domain Eukaryota; kingdom Viridiplantae; phylum Streptophyta; class Magnoliopsida; order Sapindales; family Rutaceae; genus Zanthoxylum; species Zanthoxylum bungeanum. Next base: position 30,811 of record SKCR01021398.1, on the reverse strand, counting down.
TTAAGTTAGATATCAGCAAAGCATATGATAGGGTTGAATGGTGTTTTCTACAGCAAGCTATGATTCGGTTGGGGTTCTCCCAATCTTGGGTAGACCTAGTTATGAGTTGTATTACTACAGCTACATTTTCGGTTATTATCAATGGGGTAGCCAAAGGTCATATTATACCAAAAAGAGGGTGTTGAGACAGGGGTGCCCTTTATCTCCATATATGTTCATTATTGTGCAGAAGCTTTTTCCAATATGTTTATGCAGGCAGAACAACAAAGACAGATACACGGACTGGTTTTGGCATCAGCATCAAAATTTCACACCTCCTTTTTGCTGATGACAGTCTTATTTTCGCGAGGGCCTCACTGGAGGAATGCAGACACTTGAAAACTATCTTTGATCTCTATGCTGATGCATCAGGACAGGTGTTTAATTATGACAAGTCTTCAATGTTTTTCAGCAGTAACACCCAAGCGAGTCTTAAGGAAGCAATCAAGAACATTTTTCAGCTTGAAGTTGTTTCGAAGCACTAGAAATATCTGGGATTACCATCTATGATTGGCAGAAGGAAGAAGAGTTTTTTCAATGATGTTAAACTTAGAGTCCTCGGCAAGATTTCTAGTTGGCAGCATAAATTCTTTTCAAGTGGGGGAAAGGAAATTCTGATCAAAGCTGTAGCACAAGCAGTACCAACTTTTACGATGAGTGTTTTTAAGATACCTGTGGGGATTTGCGAGGATATACAGAGAGCTATTGCGAAATTCTGGTGGGGATATAAGGAAGATAAAAAAGGCATACATTGGGCAAGGTGGGAGAGTAAGTCAAGCAAAGTGAGGTCTTGGCTTTAGGGAACTACTTCCCTTTAATCAAGCACTAGTGGCGAAACAGGGATGGAGAGTAATTCAAGCACCAGAAACTTTAGTGGCTCGAGTCTTAAAGGCAAGATACTATAAACACTCTGACTTCATGAATGCGAAGATGGGCTCCAATCCTTCTTTTGTTTGGAGGAGTATAGTGTGGGGACGACAAGTTCTTGAAAAAGGTTGCAGATGGAGGATTGGGAATGGCAGTCAAGTAGTGATAAATGAGGACAATTGGATTCCTAGGCCTTCTACCTTCAGACCTATTGTGCAGCCAGAACTCCCCAAAGGTGCAACAGTTGCTGATTTGATTAAGGCAGAATGCAGATGGAATGAAGAGTTGATAAGGGAAAGATTTAAGGAAATTGATGCAGAAGCAATTTTGGAGATTCCTCTTCCAAAAAAACCAAAACCAGACCACATTATTTGGCATTATGACAAGAAAGGCCAGTACCTAGTCAAGAGCGGCTACCAGATAGCGATGAAGATGAAACACCCAGACATTCCTTCAGAGTCTGCATCAACTAGTAACAAGTGGAGCCTTATTTGGAATCTTAATATCCCAGAAAAGATTAAATTTTTTTTGTGGAGAGCTGCCAATAATCTGTTGCCATCAGCTGTGAACCTGTGGAAGAAGAAGATCCTGCAAAGCCCCATCTGCCAATACTGCAAGTCTGGAATAGAGAGCATTGATCATGTGCTTCTGTCATGTAAGATAGCAAAGAAAGTCTGGAAAGTTACCTCTTTTAATCAGAGTATACAAGAAGCATCATGTCAGGATATCTGGACTACGTTGAATCAATTGGCCAATACTAATAATAGAACAGATCTTGAGATGATTGCTGCAGCATTCTGGGCAATCTGGCAAGCCAGAAATAAGCGAATTTTTGAAGGGAAACTGGAAGGAAATTGGGGGATAATTGCAAGGGCAGAAGCGTTGGTTGATTCATATAAAAGGATAATGCATTGGAACAAGGACCACCACACAATATCAAAGGCGACCGCCATGAAGTCTTGGAATCCACCTACGGTTGGCTGGTACAAGATAAATGTTGACGCAGCGATAAATATAGAGAAGAAATGTTCTGGATTGGGAGCTATTATTAGAGACTGGAATGGTATGATTATAGTGGCAGGCAGTAAAATGTCGAAATTCTATGGAAATGTGCTCTATACGGAAGCTGAGGCAGTAAGATGGGGTATGCAACTAGCGGAACAGGTGGGCTGACTTCGATTGTTGTGGAATCAGATGCTCAAGGGGTTGTAGATCTAATTAACAATAGGAATAGCAATATTACAGAAGTGGCTTGGGTAATTTATGATATTGAGGATGCTTGCAGACATTTCCAAAACTTTAAATGTTCTCATGTATCTAGAAATTTTAATGTTGTGGCCCACTCTTTAGCTAAGTTAGCAATCCAAAATGTTGAAACAATTGTATGGCTGGATTCATTTCCAGTAGAAATCATGTACCTTATCCTTAATGGAGGTTAATGACAAGTGTTACTTTCTTTTCAAAAAAAAAAAAAAAATTACTCATGTTTACATAGTTAAAGATATCTAAACTCTAAAATTTCATTGCGACACTGCAAATAACATTTTTTTTTTAATTTTAATTTTTTTTTAATTTATCTTGACTTGAATTTCATTAGGATCTTCCGCAAAAAGTAACTTTATCTATATAGCTCAGGTCGGTTAATATAATAATATTTGCATGAAGCACAGAGAAACTATGAACAAACTGAGGTCCTGATCAAACTAAAGTTTTTCAATCAAATTGCTTGAAATCACTTTTGTTCTATATGCAATAATATACACACACGATAAAAATTTATTACTATTAAATAAACATATGAATTAAGAATAGGTCAATTAACAAAGCACGGACCAGCTTACCCGATTCATCAAATTCGGCACTTTTAGGTTCATAAAGCTTAAACAAGATAACAACAAAATAAAATAAAAATAAATAACACACAGAGAGAGGGCTAATCAAATCAACAAATCAAAATGAGCCAAAAAAGGAACATTAACATTTCAATCAAAATTAAGCTGGAAAAATCAAACATGATTAATATAATAAAACAAGTTACAACTGAGATTAAACAAAATTGAACTTGAAAATAGACCTGAAAAATCCACTTGTTGGTGACAATAACAGTAACGTTAAAACCCACCATTGAAGGATTGCTAATAGAGATTTGAACACACTCCAGCTACACAAATTCTCCTCTATTTCTCTCAACACAGACCAACCCATCCAAATAAACAAACAAACAAAACTCAAATTTTATCAAAAACCCACCTTAATGTAATTCTAGGGTTCACACTTAACTTATCCCCAGTTTCTTCAATCTAACTAATTTTTTTCTTATTAAGATCCTAAAACTAGATTTTTAATTCACTCTAGCATGTCTTATCCATCCAATTATCCAATTTTTTAACAAATCCAACACCATTGAAAACAAAAATACTCAAAGAAACCACTGCATAATATACTTACCTCTTCTTCTAGTCCCTCTATTCCTCTCTATTTGTATGTATTTCAGCGAAAAACAGAGCATGGCAATTGATTCATACAATTTCATTTTCACAGCATTGAAAGCAAGTGAATTAAAGCATTGATTGAAAATGAATTCACCCTTAGAATTACCCTTCCAACAAAATTTCATCGATCCATTTGCAGCAGTCGGAAACTATTTTCTACTATAAGATTTTTTTTTTTTCAATTTGACTCCGTTAACGAATTTAAACTCCCAGATTCGAACTTCCTCATCATCTTCTTCTTCTCGTTCTACCTCTTTCTCTCTTTTCTCTTTCCTTTCTTTTCCCTTTCTCGGTCTTCTTCTATATCTTATCTAGTCTCTAACTTCTGGTTTCTTCTTCTTTCAGTCTCTCATTCTCTATATTTTTTTTCCTTCTCTCTCGATCCCCCCTCTTCTGCGTGTGTTGCTTAGTGTTTTTGGACTGTGTGATGTGTGCGTGTGAGTGAAACACGTGTGAGTCAAGTGTGTGTTCCTTATGTGAAGCACGTGTGTGTGGGTATATATATATATATCTTTTTTTGTTAGATGGATCTAGAAAAATATGATATATATATATATATATATATTCTAGAAAGTCATAGGATCTAATTATTACTTTTATTAATTCCAATTTTACCTTTTTGTTAATTTAATGAATACTTATAATTAATTCTATGAAAATAATCTAATTTTACTGAAAAATGAATCTCGCGTTCGAACACGACCCTACAGGCGAAAATATAATTCACGCCAACATCCTAAAATAATATGGGATGTTACAAATTTGGAATTAATCGGATAAATTAATATATTCGATATTTTAAACGAAATTAGATTTCGACGCGGAATTGAAATTGGATTTTAATTCGGGCGAACGAGTTAATTTAGAATTAATTCATTAGCGACATGAATAGTGAATTTGCTAGGCGTAATCATTTAATTACGACACAATGGAAAATTCGCTAATTAGGAATTAGCGAACCCGAGCCCGAGAGTGATTATGAGCGCATTCGCGTTTCGAATTCGAGTGCGGCATGCAAGTCATATTAAGCGTCAAATCATTAGTCGCATCAAGCGTCAAATCACTTGTCACTTTGAGTGATGTGACTTGACAATGTGTCACTTTATTAAAGTTGATATGAGTTGATGGATTTTGATTTTGGAGTGTGGAACACTCAAGCTAATTAAAGTTGGCATATTTGACTTTTTGAAAGTTAAATTAAATGGAAATTGATTTGTTTATTTGAGAAAATATATAAATGAAATGTTTATTCACCATTTACCAACTTAACTCATCTATTTCATCTCTCTTTCCCTCCCTCAAGTTCACGCCTAAGGGGCTGTGACTGCCATGGTTGGCCGAAAATGGTGAGCCATTTTGGAGTGTTTTTGTTGCAAAATACTTGAGAGCTAGCACTCCGAGAGTCATACGAATGTGTTAAGGAAACTCACCCACGAGCCGGGAATCGTTTGACGAAGATTCAAGCTCAAAACTTTGGATCAAAATCTAATTTTTTGAGGATAAAAATATGCACTGCATTGGCGTTTTTGAAAGGGCCAAAATCATTTTGGTTCTTCATCAAATCGTCTCAACCGATCGATGTAAGTATTCCGCAACTTCTTTTGATTGTATTCACACTTTTCTTGCTTGTTTGATGATCTTGGGACCTAAATAGAAACCAACAATGGTATCAGAGCCTAGGTTCAAGCATGAAAAGTTTAGGGTTAAAATTTGGGTAAACTTGATTTGAGCATGTTTTGGTTAAATTGGTTGATTGAATATGCTTAATATATGTTTAATTGAAGTTTGATTGGATCAATTTCATAAAATTGGTTTGGAACAATTTTTCCCAAATATGTTACCCTGGCCGAAAGTTTAGGGCATTTGGAATTCATGGAATTTTTTATTTTGATTCATTGGATGAGTTAGAATCATTTATGATGATGTTAGTTTAAGATTAATTGGATTGAATTTTGAATTGAACAAAATCTCCAAATTCCTTCAAGTGACCGAATGTAAAAGCTCTATTTAGTCTTGGATTTTTGATTTTTTGGACATTGGATGTGTTGGTAATCATTCGGGATATTAATTCGATGTCGATTGTGTAATTAATTGGATTGAATTCGAATCGGACAAAAATAACTCCCTTGGCCGAGACTTGAGCATGGTGAATGGGTTTGATTTTTCATTAATGTGTTGGACATATGATGATGATGATGAACATGATTAATTGGACTAACTTGATGTTTTGGAAATATTGATTTAGGTGATTAATCATGATCTACACTTTAGGTAATCAAATTGGAAATTTGGAATTTGGTAATTTAATTATTTGGGCCTTAAAATTGGATTTAGGCTTATAAAGTTGTTATTGGCTTATTGGGCTTTGTTGTATAAAGTTGGGTTTAGGCAAATTGGATTGGATCCAATTGGGCCCAAAACCGCATCCATAAAGCCCAAACGCGACTTATAGACCTTTAAAGTTTAATTGGGCCTAATGGGCCGAAATTGATTTCTAGGCTTATGGGGTTACTCCTTAATTGGGCTTTGGTTGCCGAGCCCACGCCTTAAAGAAATTAATTAAAGCCCATTAGACTTGAATTGAATTAACATTGGACGTTAATTGGGCTTTGAGACCCGTAGCGATTAAATTTGGAATTTAAATCGTAAAAGGTTTATTAATAAAGTGTAATATTTAATTTGGAATTAAATAATGAATTAGTATTAAATACACATTAAATTGGATTTAATTATGTAGTTTAATTTAATTCGAGAATTTGTACTTTGAGTACTTATTCGCAAAATGAGTTTGACTCGAGCAAAATCAAATCGTTGTTTGAACATTGGATGATCACTAATTATTAGATTAATTAATTTGATTAGATTGATTGATAACATGCTTGTGTGAATACATGGTTGTGATAAAAAAATAATATATAGTATATCGGATGGATATTAGTCGGGTGGGGCAATTTTGGAAATTGTTGTAATAAATTCGATTTATTAAATTGGACCTGCGTGTCCAGCCTATCACCTCTATTCTCTTTGTATTCTCTTCTCACCTATTCCCCTCAATGTAAATGAGGTTTCTTTAGAAGTGTAGTGTAACGGGTAGAAGTAATACAAGTGCTAGTTTGAGAGAGAAAGGGAGAGATTTGATCTAGGATCAATGTGTTAAGTATCCATCCGCATATCATTATTATTTATTTTCATATGCGCTTTATTATGTGTTTAGAATGCATGTTTAAGGGTGTATGATGATGAGACCTTAACAAAGATAAAATTGGTAGCCAATTTGCACGCAAAAACCCTCAAATAATATCAAGCGTTTTTTTCTTCCATTGAGTGATTCTTACTCAGATCCGAGATTGGCATTGGGTTGTTGGCCAAAGTCAAGCCCTTTGTCCGTCGAAGATGTATTTGAATCACGAGAGCTTTATTCCATATTGGTGTCTTGTCCAAGTTGTTGTTTGTTGGCCAAAGTCAAGACCACTTCTTGTCACTCGACATTGATTACGAAGCTTTTCATGGTCAATGGGTCGCGCTTGACTGGGATCATTAGGTTTGCTGTGCCAAAGCCAAGGCCTATTTGATTCAGAGGCAAAAGGTTAGGCTACATTTTGGATATGTAGGCATATATAAGATATATGTTTCGGACTTGGATGTCCACCTACCGGATCTAGGAATTGGATTGGATCCAATTGATCTTAGAGATCTACCTAGTTATTATCATCATACATTTTGTTGGCCAAAGTCAAGATTGTGTGACATTTAACTGGATCCTAGCCTACTAGGAAACACGGTTTCCCGAGTACTCGACAGAGGGATAGAGGCTCGCCGAAAATTAGTGAGAGGCAAGAATTGAATTTGCAATATTCGTTCAATTACTTGCCATACGCGCTCAAACAAATATCACTCGTTAAATAAATTAAAGTATTAGTTGGACTAATATTTAAAGTTGTTTTAATTTAATATTGTTGGACTATATTCAAACTAATTCATAAATAGTTGATTTTATAATTGGATTATAGTAATCAATATAACTGAATTAAAATTATTGTTGATTAAATAGTTGAACTATTGTAATCATTATAATAAATAGTACGTAAATAAATTGATTAAATAGTTGGACTATTAAAATCAAGAAACATTGAAAAGTTTGACATTTAAAATATAATCTGGGATTAAAATATTTAAATGATTTAATTTTCAAATTGTGATTAAATTTCAGGATGGTCCTGGAAATAAATAATAAAGTTACCTTATTTGATAAAATAACCTATTATGTCTAAGCCCTGAATTAAGCAAATAAGTGGAGCATAATCTTTGAAAGATTTATGTGATGATAACTTAAAGTGCTCAATTCATTATACTTGTCATAAATCTATATTTAGATTTAAGAAGTATTAAAATTGCGATTAATAATTCTTGGAGAATTAATGACTATTCTCAAGGAGATAACGTCAAACTTTGCAATTAGGTAAATAGCACAAGGCGCACTTTACCTCATATTCTAGAAACCCAAGGCTTGGCGAGAGGCTTCTGAAATATTGAAAATGGTAAAGGCATAATCATTATTATTTCTGGGAAGATAAATGACATATCCTAAAGTGACTGCTGGTTGGACATGGCAGACATGAATGAATTAAAGAAAAGGCAAGGCTCTGACTTTAAGAATGTGTTTGTCAAAATTATGTCCATTACTAGTATTAAAATTGGATTTTAAAAAACTTAGTGTGGTACATAAATATATGTATTGATGATTCAGAATCTGCTGTGAGCAGGATACTGACTTCAAGCTGAGATTAATCTGCAAATCTGAAACGGGATGTAAGTCGCTGTTTCGACTGTAGATACCTAAGTTTAGGAACTACCCTTCGGGTATGTACTTAAATTAGGGAACTGTTATAATGTAACTAGTTTGACTAGAAACATGATCTCTATATCAGTGTTTAATCCGTTGCGGATAAACCTTTATATTCTAGAACACTAAAGTGTTTCATTATATAAATATGATACTGAGATAAACACATTAGATGTGAATAACAATATTTATATTTTGAATATAAATAATATCTCAAACATATAATATGACAAACAAAAAAAGCTCAAACTGATTTGATCAGATGAAACTAATTGTGGCGTTGTTGTCTGTGACACAATTAAACAGGAATCGTATATCCCCACTTTTGAAGAGTAGGTACTAGGATTGATTTGATTCCAATCAAATAAAGTCTACGAATCTAGTTTATTGGGCAAAATGCCTAAAACACTATTTACTTGGTAATAGTGACAGTGCCACCGATCTGTTAGCCCTATTCATAATGAAGTTAATGGGCCCATATCTAGCAAGGCTAGAAATTGATATGAATATTTCGTGACCTAACGGATGTGGCATCACATTATGGTTATGTGTTTCTTTTGAAGAACACAAATCGGAAACTTTTAGAGTTTCGACACGAAATAGACAAACAGATCGGCTAAAGTATTAAACTGTCACGGTAAGACCGTAATGGAAAATACTTAAGCAATAAGTTTCATATATACTTGAAAGAGTATAGTATTCTTTCAAATGAGGACTCCTCCCGAGACACGTTAGTTTGACGGTGTGTCCGTACAGAGAAACCGAATTTGTTGGACATGATAAGGTTTATCTTGAGTCGCTATGAGCTACCGTTTCCTTCAACGGATATACATTAACAGTGCAAAACTTATTTAGAATAAGGTTCCATGAAAATCTATATGACATAATTCATATTGGATATGAACGGGAAAGAAACAGGGTTTCACACTCCGGAAGATTTGGGAATGCCGGGCATATGTTTGGATGATACCAAACCAAAACCCAAATCGGATAAATGCCAAATGCAGCTTATCCTTGGGAAAACCATAAGTATAGTACTTATACATCTCACTAGAGAACAATTGTAATTGTTGCTCACCATGCGGTCTTCTTTAGAGGATTACCGATATGCAGTGGTCAGTGGGAGGATGGTATAACTCGATGAAAATCGGAGTGATACTGTTCAAGGCACGAAGTCCTTAATGGAACACAAATAGTTCATCAAGGATGAATCTGTACCATTAATCTTCGTATACACAAGAACCGCGTAGATCGGAGAGAATCAGAAAACAACCTAGGGTATGGGTTTCTGATCTCACCTCATAAAGATGTCAATCTTGTTGAGGTATACCAACCGACTACGTATAAGGAAGTGATACAAGGTATCGACTTCCGTTATGGCAAAGTGCCATGAGTCCGAAATGGATTCCATGTATAACAACTATGTTTGGACACTAGTTGATGTACCATAAGGCATTGTGCCTATTGGTACTGTATAAGTCTTCAAGGAAGACATACATAGATGGCAACATACCAACGTATAAAGCTGGGCTTATACCGAAAGGTATCGTTATCAACATTGTGTTGATTACGGTTCAACCTTTTGCCTGTTGCCATGGTAAATCCATTTGGATAATGCTTGCTAAAGCTGTATATTTCATTTATGAAAGGTGTCAGTTAAAGATCAAAATCGCTTTCCTTAAACGGAAACCTTTTGGAGGATGTTTATAACATCCTGACGATTTTGTCGTACTAAGACCAGCAAACAAGATTTGCAAGTCATTCGATCCATGTTTGGATTGAAGCAAGCATTAGGTTCTTGGAATTAACGTTTTGATGTAATCATAATGGTGTATGATTTAATTCAAAACGAAAATGATTCTTATGTATATAAGAAGGTTAGTGGGAGCGCACTAACAATGAATGTCCTGTATAAAATAATGATAATATATGTCATTTCTTGAAAATGATATTCCCATAAAACAATCGGTGAAAGCTTGGCTTTCATGAAAATTCTCCGTAGAATTCTTAGGAGTAACAACCTTTATTCTAGGAATAAATAAAATAGATTTAAAGTTGTTGACACTCTCCAAGAACTCGTACATTAAAAAATGTATGTGACCTGGTGTCTCACACGCTTTGAGCATATGGATTCACAAACAGGCCAATCCAAGTGATAGTCACTAGATTGATGTTAAGAACATCCGTTAGAATCTTAGAGATCTAAGGATGCTGTCTTAATCTGTGGAGAAAGAGAACTTGAAGTGACTGGGATCACTACTACACGTTTCCTAAACCGAAAAAATGACTAAAAGTCGCAAATGGTACTATACAGTTTGAATAACGGAACAGTGAGCTGGAAATCTTCCAAGCAAGATACTGTTACCGAATAAACAACAAATGCGGGTAATTACTACAGCTGAGGCGGCAATAGAAGCCATCTGGGTCAATAACAAATCTAATTAGATTAGATATAGTTCTATTAGCAGCTGAGCTAGGCGTCAACACAGGCTAAAGAATTAATGATCTCATCGACGATCCAGATACATATTTCAATATTCATCTGATTCGTTCGGATCATACATCGTGGCGATGTGGTGATCGAATAAATCGTATCAAACGATGATCTTACAAATCCGCTGACGAAATCTTTCTCAGCAATTTGAGCGAACCGTACATAGTTCGGGTGTTAGACACTCGAGTGACTGGCTATAGGCCAAGTGGGAGATTGTTGGACAATTATGACCCATAGCATCACTATTTGTGCAGATCATGGTGTTGTTGTACAAATTAACTATTGACAAAGAAATTGCACTCTTATCATTTGTGATTAGATCACCTTAGATGTATAAATGATGAGAGGTCCATATGATTAGTTCCTGGATTGAGATGATATGAGACAGTATCAGTCCACGAATGATTAATCATTAAATATCCCTAGTCAGAGTATTATCGAGATTGGACATCGATAAATACGTAAAAGACTAGTATTGTACTTGTGCGCATTGTGAGGGCATAACGGCATAGTTCTCATATATTTAAGTATTGGATAGTTATGCAAGTGCGGTAGGAGGTTGTGTTTCACCGATGGTATGGGAAACAGCTTCGCTCTGGATAGACCCCCTCGGAATCCCAATGGTAGTTTGACTATGTATCTGTAGGAATTCGACATCAGGGCAGATGTATTTGGTCTTAACTTGAGACTTGCACCGCTAATGCTTACGACAATCAATATACTTTGGTTGCGGTCGTCCAGGGCTTTAACCGATTCTGTGTACGCCAATGCTAGGTATATTGAGAATCGTAGAGTATTGGGTGTGATGTCAAGACGGAAGTATCACTCCAGTCATAGTGGAGATGATGTCACGCAGGATATGGTATTAGTGCTCTTATGTGCTGCGGCGCCTTCGGGATATTATGACTAGGTCATGTATATCCGATTATAGAGACTAGTTACCAGACATCCGACATGTGCTTCGTACGGGGCAGACACAACTCCAGCCCCAGGCCTAGCACGTGACCATCCGATACTAGATCGAAGTACACGATACGATGTATACTACGCCTGATATAGATCATATATTCATGTAAGGATATTTCCGGAGAATCGGGTAGGCATGGCGCTTTGCTAGAAGCCAACCTTGTCTTGTGAATCGGTAAAACGTAGTACTTGGTACTTACGCGTTCGGATAGTCCGACACTGTATTTACTGCCAACATATCCGGGGATCTCATGGGTCACTTTCCAATGATTCACCAATGATGTATGACTCGCACTTTAATTAATCTGGGATTAATTATGGAGATATTTTATCTGGGATAAAATATCGTCTAAAGAGAGAAAATGGTTAATTTGGAATTAATAGGACAAATAATATATTCGATATATTAAACAAAATTGGATTTCGACGCGGAATTGAAATTGGATTTTAATTCGGCGAACGAGTTAATTTAGAATTAATTCGTTAGCGATGTGAATAGTGAATTCGCAAGGCGTAATCATTTAATTACGACGCAACAGAAAATTCACTAATTAGGAATTAGCAAACCCGAGTCCGAGAGTGATTGCGAGCGCATTCGCGTTTCGAATTCGAGTGCGGCACGCAAATCACATTAAGCGTCAAATCATTAGTCGCATCAAGCGTTAAATCACTTGTCACTTTGAGTGATGTGACTTGAAAACATGTCACTTTATTAAAGTTGATATGAGTTGATGGATTTTGATTTTGGAGTGTGGAACACTCAAGCTAATTAAAGTTGGTATATTTGACTTTTTGAAAGTTAAATTAAATGGAAATTCATTTGTTTATTTAGAAAATATATAAATGAAATGTTTATTCACCATTTACCAACTTAACTCATCTTTTTCATCTCTCTTTCCCTCCCTCAAGTTCACGCCCAAGGGGCTGTGAACTGCCATGGTTGGCCGAAAATGATGAGCCATTTTGAGTGTTTTTGTTGCAAAATACTTGAGAGCTAGCACTCCGAGAGTCATACGAAGGTGTTAGGGAAATCATCCACGAGCCGGGAATCGTTTGACGAAGATTCGAGCTCAAAACTTTGGATCAAAATTTGATTTTTGGAGGATAAAAATCTGCACTGCAGTGGCATTTTTGGAAGGGCCAAAATCATTTTTGTTCTTCATCAAATCGTCTCAACCGATCGATGTAAGTATTCCGCAACTTCTTTGATTTGTATTCACACATATTCATGCTTGTTTGATGATCTTGGGACCTAAATAGAAACCAACAGTTTCTATAATATAATAGATCTTCTTATATGGTAAAGACGTAATCGACCTTCAAATGATTAGTCATGATGCAGTTGCAAAAGCGTCGCAAATGACATTGAGTTGTATCATGACATTATCATTCTTAGACAGTTCCTGGTCAAAGTTTATACTACTTGGTCAGTAAAATAAACCCGTTGAGACCGGTACATGTCGTATATTAGAATATATGATTCCAATGGATTCTCAATGAACCATGAGTCTTGAAGACTCGTATAGACGTGTAGGTTTTTATAGCCGATAAACACTGAATGACTCACCGAATATTGTTAATAGATGATACACCAACGTCAATAAGAATCTTCTCGGGTTGAGTAGCAATTGTGATTCTTTGACTTGAGATACCACTGTGGGCATATAAGATATTTTACACACTTAGATGACAGTCACATCATCGATCTATTCAGATCAGACCTCCACTTGTTCGTTGGTTGTGGACAGATCCTCAGGGTGTCCTCTATGTGTCAAGATTGTTCAGATGTATGCCCTAGAGCTACATGTAATGTAAACGATTTTATGTGTTTTGAAATAAAATAATGCATTATTCATTTATCAATGTATTTTTTTAATTTTCGCATATATTATGTATCATTTTAAATATCATAGATTACTAATGTGCCTTCAGACATAGTGTATGAGTATCATACATAAGAGGATTTAAGTATGAATTTAGTGACCTTGATATAGGATCGTCCATGTAGAGATATGAGAATGGAGGCACCTTGTATGATGTGATCATATAGGACTGGACCCAAAGGGAAATGGCATTTTTTTAATATCCGTTAAATAAAGAAAGTCATTTCGATCTACTAGATGGTCATATATGGATTGATCTTAATCCTGAGTGTACTACAGACTACTGCATGACAGGCTATGTCCTTTGATTTACAAAGTTGAGGTTGGTGTAGCATTCCCAACTAATAGCTACGTACTTTGGAGGCATGGTATGTTGTGTAGCTGGGAACGTTTTATAGAGACATGGAGTTCACTCCTTCTTACGAGAAGTAGAGGAGTATCTTTATTAATGGTTGATTCGGTGCTTGAACGATTTGAGCGCTCAAGTCTTCCTATTAAGAGTAGAAAGATTAAAATTCATAATGCTTACGAATAAATCATTCATTAGAGAATCAATGGTACTTAAGGTAAAAATAAATTAGAGGGGTATAATGAACATTATGACCCGGCTCTAATTTTGAGATACTCGTGAAGGGTCAATTCATATGTAGTGACTATATGGATGGACATTGACTTGGTTCGACTTAATATATCATCTGCGGCAACGAGACTTGGTTCGACTTAATATATCATCTGCGGCAACGAGAGTGCAACTTCAGATTTTTAGTGGAATAAATCAGAGTTAATAATTTAGAATATTTAATTAAGAGCTTAATTGATATTTCGAGATTATTGGAGCTCGGAATCGTAGGTCCATTTGGTCCCCGTGCTAGCTCAATATATTATAGCGGATTTAGTATAATTGGATAGTCCAATTATATACTCACATATGTACAAATATTATTAATATGATTAATAATATTATTTGTCATACTTAAGACTATATATTAAAAGTTAATATATGGTTTATATAATAAATTATTATATGGTAATTGTTTATTATTAATTATTAAATTATATTTGATATAATTTAAATGAAGGCTAAAGTTGTAATTTCATATTTATGGGTTTTGGAAACCTTTGACATTACTTTGGTAGTTAATTCATTTAAATGGATATTTACTATTCAAATTTGTAACATATATTTGCTTAAAGGTTAGTAAATGAGTTGTTACAAAATTAAATGAAAAATTAACTATTATAACTTGTAATTGCCGAAAATTACAAAGCTTGAAAGGGGAAGAGTTATTTTATTTTTCTAAACAATTTACCCCAAGTATAAAAAAAAATATGATTTTTTTTTTTTGCCTAATCCCTCATTCAAGAAACCCTAGCCACCTTTCTTTTTCTTCACCATTATCTCAAAAGTTGAGAATACCATGGAAGAACAAAAAGAAGAAAAAGAAAAAGAAAAATAATTGTGACAAAAATCTCCAAAGAGTTTTGAGATTTAATTTGTGTAAGTCAAGCCCACACCTGTTTCCGTTGGTTATGAGACATAGCATGGAAAACTCTTTTGGTGTCGAGCAAATGAAATCCATCTTCTTAATTCAGTTTTGACCCACGGTAATAT
This sequence comes from Zanthoxylum bungeanum, assembly GCA_019454045.1. Classification (NCBI taxonomy): domain Eukaryota; kingdom Viridiplantae; phylum Streptophyta; class Magnoliopsida; order Sapindales; family Rutaceae; genus Zanthoxylum; species Zanthoxylum bungeanum. The sequence goes on along the minus strand of SKCR01021398.1, from coordinate 15,615 downwards.
GGTAACATTCACGTTGATCAAATCACACTAACACACATACAATAGATGATGATTAATATGTGTGTGACGAAGAACAATAGATGATCATCATTTGAAGAACAACAGCAAATAAGAGAAGCCGAGAAGCCACAGTCATATTACATGCGCATATGAGATGGGCAAATAGTACACGCATATGAGATAATCAAAGAAATGCATGTGATCAAAATCATATGCATGATGCGGATTAAATCATGGTAATGGTGCACTGAAGCAATATAATAAAAATAATGATCATAGGGGAAGCCGAACAGTCACTGCTTATTATGTTGTGTGGGTGACTGACCCTAGCCTCATAGCTGTGTGCGTGAATGGTTTTGGGTTCAAAGTTTATGCATTCGGCATTAAATAATATACGAGGTTATTCGGATCTGGATTTTGTCAGAAAATTTCTGGATTAAATTGAGGAGGGCAGAAAATTTTTCAAGTTCGATCCAGTGTGCCTAAGACGCTTCCGCTGCGTAGGAAAGCGTTTCCTACAATTGGCATCGAGAGCGAGGTTGAAAAGTGTTCTTAACCCTTCTATTTTTCATTTAAAGTTTATGTTTTTAATATATTTAGATGATTTATAAATATGATATGCATGTTTAGATGAGTGGGCACAATATAATATTCATATGATGAATGTTTTTTGTTATTTAATATGATGAATGTATTTTACATTGGTCATAAATTTTTCCAGCTCTTATTTTTCTAGTTGGTTTTGTTTTGGGATGTAAGGCCATAAGGCCATTGTTTACATTTGTTGTAATTTTATTTTTCAATGTAAAATTTTAATTTTTTTGTAATTTGGAGCACTGAAGTCACAAAATGAGCCAACATCACTTTTAAGCAGGATTTGAAGACCAATGGATACCTTGGTATATTTGATGTACTAATTAGATTCGTATAGGAAAAATAAGAGCTCGGTCAATGTAAAATAATTTTTATGTTATATGTATATTTATTTTGAATTGTTTGAATAACATGTCATATAGCTTAGGGTGCCCACTCTTGCATTTTACATGCCACAACATGTTTTAGATGCATTATCATTATAGACATAAAATATGATTATATGTAATTTAAAGTGTTTAAATTAGAATATGATATGCATGGAAATCAATCAATTGGATTTATGGTTTAAAATTTGAATTCTAATATATTGGGCTTAATTAGTGCATAATAAATTCCATTAGTATATAGGATGGAAACCCGGATATAAATTCCATAGCTGAATCCGAATAGACGGTAATATGGTCTGCACTCGGGATACAATTCCACGTACTATTGGATTTTATAACGCACTAAGATTAATTAAATAGTTTAATATAAATCTTGAACTTTTACGATTCTTAAAAAACTTTAAACCTATTAGTGTTCTAGTATTTTAAAAGTTAAAATATAATAGGTCACTAATACCACTCAAATTATATTAGTTTAATTGAGTAAAAAATTTATAGAGACTAATGGAAAATTAGTGAGATAAAATTTAAGAGTTAAAATTGGTTAGGTCTCTAATGTTAAACTAGTGTAAATAAAAATTATGATTTAGCCGCCAAATTTTATCCACAATAGTTAAAATAAAATATTAGATATTTTATAAATAGAAACCTTAATATTAAAATAGTGAGTGGGAGAGGGATATACAACAGTATATCCCGCGATCTCCGTTGTTAGTCCAAAAATGTGAGATTCAAAAGGTGCCTCGAGACGGCTTTGCTTTCATCCCCCTACGGATGGTGTCCATTTTGGGTCAATATCATTTTTGGGTTCCGAGAGGATAGAGATTCTAGATGTATCTTTTGAACTGACCTACCCTACGGTGGCACTTCACTTGTTAAGTCCAAGAATCCTGAAATGGCAGGTCATACTCATAAAGGAATAATTAACTGTTAATAAAATTCCTTGATCGAATGAAACGGTAGTTGTTTGATATAGGAATAAGATTTATTCCCGTATATATTAAATCAATTGAGATTGTCTTGATCTATCATGCAAGTACTTGACCTATCCTACGGCGGTACTTACTTGTGGGATGATAGATTTCCGTGGCATAGTAATTCTCTTAGGTTTCTAATTCATTATTCATGGTTCATGCATCATGTTTAATTTTATGCCAAAATTGTTTGATGGTTTTAATATGCGATGAATGAATGTTAAATGAATGTTTATTTTATCAGCTATAGTTTCTCCAATTATTTTCATACTCTCAAATGAAAAATTAATAGGAGAAAAATATGTTAAGTGGAAAAGTAACATAAACGCTATCCTGGTCTGAAAAGACCTAAAGTTTATCCTGACGGAGGAGAGTCTTCCAGAGCCGGCCAAGCTATGCACGACACCTGCCAGAAATGGGTCGCAACAAATGAGAAAGCATGCTGCTACTTGCTAGCAGGGATGTTTGAGGTTCATGCTGCAAAGCGTAAACCTATGGCTCTATCATCTCAGATGATGGAGTCATTGCAGGGCATGTTTGGGCAGCCTTCGAAGTGTCAACGCCATAAGGCCATGGTCTCAGCGATGACTACTAGGATGAAGGATGGGACATCAGTCCGAGAGCACATCTTGAGGATGATGACCTATCTCAACACTGCTGAAACCCATGGAGCTCATATTGATGAGCGTAGCCAGATGACCATGATTATGGAAACTCTTTCGAAGAGTTTCCTGCAGTTTAAAAGCAACTATTTTTTGAACAAGTTGAATTTTACTTTGATCTAATTGCTTAATGAGCTCACCCATTACGAGTTCATGCTTATGGATCTTCATAGGTCCGGTGCTGAGGCAAATATTGTCGAGTCTTCTAAATTTTCAAAGATGAAGAAGAATGGCACTGGGAAGGCTAAATGTACAGCCACTTGAAATACGTAAAGTCCTTGCTGAAGATAACTTTACTATGAGAGTTAGGATAATGGATGTTATTTCAGTAAAATAGTTGGAGTTATCAGTTTTCAATATTTTCAAATAAAAGCTATTTGAATTTAAACAAATTGTTGTTTGTTAATGTTTTGTCATGAAAATTTGATTTCTGTTTCAAAATGATTGCATGGTGGTTACCATTTTATCTAATAATAATTATTATTATTTCAAAATGGATTACCAATATGCAAAGGAAACTAGGAGATAACTTGCATTAGTTAAAATCGTTAACACATAAGTCACTACTCAATACTGAAATGTTTTAGGTTGAGAACCTAAGACTAAATAGAAAAGATTTCTCATGGTAACACATATCTATGGCATCTTAGGCTTGGTCATATCAACCTTGACCAGATAGATAGATTGATAAAGAACAGAGCCTTAAACCAGTTAAAGCTCGGAACTTTACCAGTCTGCAAATCATGTTTAGAAGGAAAAATGACCATGAGACCTTTTATTGGAAAAGGTATAAGAGCCAGTCAACCACTTGAGCTAATATATTTAGAAATTTTCGTAGCGATGACTTTAAGAGCCCAAGGAGGTTATGAATACTTCATCACATTCATTGACGAATATTCTAGATATGGGTATGTTTAACCTAATGCAGCACAAGTCAAATACTTTTGAAAAGTTCAAAGAGTATCGTGCTGAGATTGAGAACCAGTTAGGTAAAATAATCAAAACTCTATGATCAGATCGTGGTGGAGAATACCTTGACAGAGATTTTGACGAATTCTTAGTTGTGTATGAGATAGTATCCCAACTCAAAGCACCTGGAACACCACAGCAAAATGGTGTTACATAGAGGAGAAATCAGACCCTACTAGACATGATGAGATCTATGTTTAGTTATAGCTCACTACCTAGTTCATTCTGGGGATATGCACTACAAAATGTAATACATATCCTTAATGTAGCTCCATCTAAGTCTGTTCCTAAGACTCCCTTAGAGTTGTGGAATGATCGTAAAACTAGTTTACGACATTTTCGAATATGGGGATGTCCAGCACATGTGTTGAAGAATAAGACTACAAAGTTGGAGCCACTTTCTCAGGTGTGCCTATTTGCTATCTTAAGGAAACTATGGGTGGATTCTTCTATAATCCTGATGATAAAAAAGTATTTGTATCGACAAATGATATGTTTCTAGAAGAGGATTATATGAGGGAGTTCAAACCTCGTATTAAAGTGTTACTCAAGGAGTTACTTACTGGTATGACCAGCACACCACAGTCAACAATAGTTGACAAACATATAACACCTTCGACATCTGAACATTAGATGCAAGTTTATCAGAATCATCTACAACCTAGACACAGTGGGAGGGTTGTGCGACAACTTGATCGCTATTTAGGAGTAGGAGAGGCACAAGTTGTCACCTCCAGTGATGGTATAAATGATCTATTGACCTATAGTAGTGCAATGGAAGATTCTGATAAAAATGAATGGCTAAAAGCCATGAATCTTGAGGTATAGTCTACGTACTCTAACTTAGTCTGAGAACTGGTAGACCAACCTGATGAGGTAAAACCCATAGGTTGCAAGTGGATCTACAAGAGAAAAATGGGAGTAAATGGGAAAGTACAGAACTTCAAGGCTTGGCTAATGGCCAAGTATTATACCCAAAAAGATGGAGTTGACTATGAGGAAACTTTCTCGCCAATAGCCATACTCAAATCCATCCACACTCTTCTATCCATTGCCGTATATTATTACTATGAAATTTGGCAAATGGGTGTCATGACTGCATTCTTGAATAGAAATCTTGATGAGAGTATCTATATGATACAACCAGAGGGGTTCATAGCCCAAGGTCAATAGCAAAAGGTTTGCAAGCTGCAAAGGTCCATTTATGGACTTAAACATGCATCTCGATCTTGGAATATAAGATTTGATACCACGATCAAGTCTTATAACTTTGAGTAGAATGTTGACGAGCCTTGTGTATACAAGCGCGTCATTAATGGGAAAGCGATTTTTCTTGTTTATATGTCGATGATATTTTACTCATTGGGAATGATGTAAAGATATTATCGGACATGAAAACCTAGCTAGCTAATGAATTCCAATGAAATATTTGGGAGAGGCCAGTTATGTTCTTGGGATTCAGATACTTCGGGATCACAAGAAATGACTGTTAGCTATGTCTCAGGCATCCTATATTGACAAGATCCTTGTGTGATTTGGGATGCAGAATTCCAAGAAAGGCAATCTTCCTTATTGACATGGAATTTATTGTCAAATGAACAGTCTCCTAAGACACCTCAAGATATTGAGGAAATGAGACATATCACATATGCCTCAATAGTTGGCAGTCTCATGTATGCTATATTATGCACGAGACCGGACATCTATTTTATAGTGGGAGTAGTCAGTAGCTTTCAGTTGAACCTAGGATTGGATCACTGGGTGGCTGTGAACACATTCTCAAGTATCTTAAGAGAACAAGAGATTATATGCTTGTGTATTCCGGTGAGGATATGATCCTAAGGGAATATACAGACTCTGATTTTCAGACAGATGTAGATTCTAGGAAATCAACATCTGGATCAGTGTTCACCGTAGGTGGTGGGGCTATAGTATGGTGGATTATATAGCAATCATGCATTGCAAACTCCATAATGGAGGCTGAATAAGTAGCAGCTTGTAAAGTAACTAAGGAAGCAGTCTGGCTCGGTAAATTCTTGAGATATCTTGAAGTTATTCCAGATATGGATAAACCACTCTCACTTTATAGTGATAATAGTGGTGCAGTGGCAAACTCCAAAGAACCAAGAAACCACAAGAGGAAAAAGCATATAGAGAGGAAATTTATAGCAACCCGGCAGATCCGTTTACAAATATCTTATCACCTAAAATGTTTGAAGGTCACCTAGATGATCTAGGATTACGTGACATGTCCCATTTGCTCTAGTGCAAGTGGGAGATTGTTGGGATGTATGCTCTAGAGCTACATGTAATGTAAACGGTTTTATGTGTTTTGAAATAAAATAATACATTATTCATTTATCAATGTATTTTTTAAATTTTCGCATATTATGTATTATCATAAATACCCTAGATTACTTATGTGCCTTCAGACTTAGTGTATGAGTGTCATACACAAGAGGATTTAAGTCTGAAGTTAGTAATCTTAAATAGTCCATAGAGAGCAAACAAAGTGGTTACTTTGTTTGGGGTTTATCTATAGCTGCGGTCCATTCTATATTTATATGGCGACCTTGATCCAGGATCGTCCATGTAGAGACATGAGAATGGAGGCACCTTATATGATGTGATTATATATGGCTGGACCTAGATGGAAAGTACATTCTTTTAATATCTGTTAAACAAAGAAAGTCATTTTGATCTACTAGATGGTCAATATGATTTGATCTTAATCCTGAGTGTACTACGAACTCTTACATGGCAGGCTATGTCCTTTAATTTACAAAGGTGAGGTTGGTGTAGCAATGCCAACTAATAGGCTACATATTTTGGGGGCATGGTCTGTTGTGTAGCTGGGAACGTTTTACATATACATGGAGTTCATTCCTTCTTACGAGAAGTAGAGGAGTATCTTTCTTAAGGGTTGATTCGGTGCTTGAATGATTTAAGTGCTCAAGTCTTTTTATTACGAATAGAAAGATTAAAATTCATAATGCTTACGAATAAATCATTCATTAGAGAATCAATGGTACTTAAGGTAAAAATAATTAGAGGGGTATAACAGAAATTATGATCTGGCTCTAATTTTGAGAAACTCGTGAAGGGTTAATTAGTATATAGTGACTATATTGATGGATATTGACTTGGTTAGACTTAATATATCATCTGCGGCAACGAGAGTGCAACTTCAAGTTTTTAGTGGAATAAACCGGAGTTAATAATTCAGAATATTTAATTAAGAGCTTAATTGATATTTCGAGATTATTGAAGCTCGGAACGGTAGCGGATTTAGTATAATTGGATAGTCCAATTAAATACTCACATATTTATAAATATTATTAATATGATTAATAATATTATTTGTCATCCTTATGACTATATATTAAAAGTTAATATATGGTTTATATAATAAATGATTATATGATAATTATTTATTATTAATTATTAAATTATATTTGATATAATTTAAATGAAGGCTAAAGTTGTAATTTCATATTTATGGGTTTTGGAAACCCTTGGCATTACTTTGGTAGTTAATTCATTTAAATAGATATTTACTATTCAAATTTGTAACATATAGTTGTTTAAAGGTAAGTTAATGAGCTGTTACAAAATTAAATGAAAAATTAACTATTATAACTTGTAATTGACGAAAATTGCAAAGCTTGGGAGGGGAAGAGTTATTTTATTTTGTAACCAATTTACCCTAAGTATAAAAGAAAATGTGGTTTTTATTTTTTCCTAATCCCTAATTCAAAAAACCTTAGCCACCTTTCTTCTTCTTCACCATTCTCTCAAAAGTTAAGAAAGACCATGGAAGAATAAAAAGAAGAGAAAGAAAAAGAAAAATAATTGTGACAAAAATCTCCAAAGAGTTTTGAGATTTAATTTGTGTGAGTCAATCCCACACTTGTTTCTGTTGGTTATAAGACATAACATGGAAGTCTCTTTTGGTGTCGAACAAATGAAATCTATCTTCTTACTTCAGTTTTGACCCACGGCAATATGGTAACATTCACGTTGATCAAATCACACTGACACACGTACAATAGATGATGATTAATATGTGTGTGACGATGAACATAGATGATCATCATTTGAAGAATGACAACAAATAGGAGAAGCCGTAGTCATATTACATGCGCATATGAGATGGGCAAAGAGTGCACACATATGAGACAATCAAAGAAATGTGTGTGATCAAAATCATATGCGTGATGCGTGATTAAATCATGGTAATGTCACTTTGAAGCAATATAAGCCAAACAGTCACTGCTTATTATGTTATATGCGTGACTGATCCTGGCTTCATGGCTGTGCCCGTGACTGGTTTCGGGTTCAAAGTTTGTGCATTCGACAGTATATAATATACGGGGTTATTCGGATCTAGATTTTGGCAAAAAAATTCTGGATTAAAATGATGAGGGCATAAAAAATTTTCAAGGTTGATCATGTGTGCCTATGACGCTTCTGCTGCGCGAGGAAAGCGTTTGCTACAGAGATAGGATCCATCAGTTATATGTACAGTGCATAGGTAGTCCATATATGATAAGCAATCAGATAAAAACTATGGGCCCGTGGTACCTTTTAGAAGTGAGTTCAAACTATTCTTTTAGAGATTGCTAATAGAGACGTCGACGGTATATAGAGATTTGACGTTTACATCTATATCTCTGGGATATATTCGGATACCTGTGACGGAGGATTTAAACACATATCATGACCTCGACTTGTATGACTCAGCGAGTTTATCTGTGGTCGTCATAATTTAAGGGTGGGTAAATTATGGACACGAAATTGGATTTCATGATGGATATGCATGAATCTAGAGAGTCTCACTAGTGAAATATACTCGTAGAGCATTAGGGCAACTTTTATGAATAATACTAATTATTTATAAGTCGTTTAAAGGTTAAACGAAAAAAATTCAAAGGGACATAATAGTCATTTGCTAATTTTTATGTATTTATATTTAATGATAGATTTTATTAAATACACATTAATTAAATATCAAATTATGATATTTGAAATATATCATAAATCTATATGTATTTGGATATTTAATGTAAATCAATTAATTTAAAATATAAATATCTTTAATTTTGAAATTTTTTGGAAATGCCTTGAGTTGCTTCTGTTGATTCGTTGAGTATTCATTAAAGGTTTAATTATCAAGTTGCAAGTTGATAAAGTAAAATTAATTGAAACAAAAATAATATCTCGATATTATTGTATACACCAAATTCAGCCAAAGAGAAAAGGTTGGAAATTTCTTGACTTTGTAAGTTTTTCTTTAAATCTTCCGATATAGAAAATATTTCTAACATGATTAGATTCAACATGTGTTGCTAGGATGTTGTCTCTACACTTATAGTTTGTGTTTTAATTGGTTGTGAACTTATTTGAAAGATGTATGCATGTATGGTTGTAAAGTAAGCTTGAAATGGTTTCAATGGCTTACTTTTGATTATTTGATAATCATGTTGACATTCTAGAGTTTCTAAGCCACTCATTGATGACCTAGAATTTTTCTTGAGTTGTTTCATGATGGTGAGACTTGATTGGTGTGGTAAAGTTTGAATTAAAGTGATGGATTTAATAGATTTGGTAATATTTGTCAATTTGAAGAAATTGAAAAATTAAGGTTCTTAACCCTTTTCCAAATTTAGGGCTTTTCATATATATGATGTATTATGGTGTGTATATGATGCAAATTAATTTTTGAGTTGATTAGATTTGATCTTGACATGTTTTGAACAAAAAAAATACCAAATTGCAAAAATTAAAAATTTCTGGGTGTGTTCGACAATTAGGAAAAAATTGGGGATTTTGTTGCAATCTATTTTTGATGTATTGGACATGTTGGAAATCATTTTAAAAATGATTTAGAATCATCCAAAATTATATTTGACAATTTTAGGACTAAAATGATCAATTTGTTCAACAATTAGAAATTTGATTTGTTGTGTAATTTGTCATAATTTGAAAATTGGGCAATTAAATAAATATATTTAATTGATCCAAGAAAAATGTTGAAATAGGAAAATTTTGATTTTCCGCGATTCCGCTGTATTACCAGATTTTCGCCATAAAACCCCTACAAAAATGGTATCAGAGCGAGTCTAATTCTAGATTCCCTAATATGATTATGCTTTTTAAATTCAATGATTGATTCATTCTTTGCTTGATACATGCATGTGTTTATTTAATTTGATTAAATAAAGTAAAAAACATCTTTTGTGGAAAATCCCTAATTAATAATGTTTATGTTAATTATGTATTTGATACATGTTACATGGTCTGTCTTGTCAATACGGTTTATGGATATTTTTCTGCGACTACATCCGAGATCGTGCCAAAGCAGTGAGGGTGTAGCCGATAGAAATTTATTTATGCCTGATGTATATTAGAAACTAGATAAATTCAAGCGAAAGCGGAATCTGAACGTGCCAAAGCTGTTAGGGTTACAGAAGTAGCTTGATTTTATCATTGACGAGTTTAACCTTGGTACGCCTCATTGTGAACGTGCCAAAGCTGTCACAATGAGAAACGACCAGGACCAGAAACCCAGGAGTGATTGACATGGAGTTGTCTACCTGATGAATATACGTAGGCGAGAACGTGCCAAAGCTGTGAGCTGAAATATATTCATGGGATCCACCTTTCACTATTTGTATTTAATTTAATTATTAAATATTTGTATTCTGTTTGGGGATTACAGTATTGCATGATTTAGTGGGAGAGGCATTTTTAGATTAAAAATCCATGATCTAGTCAATGCTTTTAATATTATATGAAATTATTTAATTCCTGCTAATCGTTTTTCGTAATCTATATGATAGATTTATGATGGCAGCACAATCTACTAATATGTTTGCACGTATGTTGGATACGACCAAACTTAAAGGTGATGATAACTTCACCGACTGGGATTTGGAGTTAAGGATTGTCCTTGATTCCGAGAAGTTAGGATATATACTCGAAAGTTTGATGCCCCTTGCTGTTTCTGATGACGCAACACCAGAGGAACACCAAGTTTTCTAAGCTTGGAAAGATGATGATTTAAAAGTTAAACCATACATCTTAAGTTCACTAGCACCGGGACTGAAGAACAATACTATGTCATGATAGATGCGTATAGTATGATGATGCGATTAAGAGAATCGTTCATGAACCAAGAATAAATTATTGTTCATAAAGTTGCGATGGAACTATTCCATGCGTGACTTGACGAGGGGCAAGTTTTGAGCTCGCATGTTTCTCACATGATCGATTTGATCGATTAACTGAGGCAATATAATCTCCCTTTAAATGACATTCTTGTAGGAGTGTCATTCTTGATTTGCTCCCAGCTTTATATCGCCAATTCGTGATGTATTTCAACATGAATGAGATTATTTGTTCCTACCATGAACTGCATAGGATGCTGATCACGAAAAAAGAGGACCTAAGGAAGGGAGTACCAACTCACCCTCCGAAACCTAATTCAATTTCTACTCTTCTCATACCTGATCAAAGGGAAAGAAGACGAAAGCGAAGAAGAAGAAAGGTTTCGGTTCTCAACCTCAGGGAAAGATAGCAAAGCCCAAGAGGGCTTCTGACGACAAATGTCATCACTGCAGCAAAGTCACGCACTGGAAAAGGAACTATCATGACTACACTGTCCAGGTAAAGAATGAGAGAACATCTACATCAGGTATATTTATTTTTCCAATTATTGATATCTCACTGGCTTGTGAAGCTGTTACATCCAGCTGGATTTTAGATTCTGCTTGTCATGTTCACATTTTCAATTCGTTGCAGATGCTGAAGAAAAGCAAGAAACTGAAACCCGAAGAGATGCACTTGCGCTTTGTAAGTGGAGACTCTCTGGATGCAGTTGCAGTGGGAGTATATGAGATCCCTTTACCGAATGGGAATCTTTTGTTGTATGATTGCTATTTTTTTACCATGATGTGTAGAAAATATTATATCTCTTTTTGTATTGGATACAGAAGGTTATCGTATTAATTTTAAGAACTGTTCTTTGTATTTACATTTTAGATGTAATATTCAGATCCTTTGTTATCCAAATGAGCATGGTCATTACACATTGCATACTTCTAAAGATATTTTGAATACTGGGATTAATAATCATTGGTTGCTTATTGTTAATAATACTGAACTTTGGCATATGCGGCTAAACGCCTTAAATAATTGGTTAGGAATGGTTTGATACCAGATCTCACCATTGAACTCTATCTAACTTATGAATCGCGTATTCATGGTTAGATGACCAAAGCCCCATTTTCTGGTGTTAGACACCCTGCCACTAACTTACTGGAACTCGTACATTCTGATGTATGTGGTCCATTAAGTCAAACTACACAGTGGTTATTTATACTTTGTTACCTTTACCGATGATCTTTCATGGTACGTTATGTCTATTTGATGTGACATAAATCGAAAACCTTCGAAAAGTTCAAAGAGTTTCGAAATGAAGTAGAAAAACAAACTGGTCAATATATTAAATGCCTTCAATCTGATCGAGACGGCGAATATATGAGTAGTGAGTTCATAGATTATATGAACGAGAATGGGATTCTCGCTCATTATACTCCTCCAGGTACTCCACAGCACAATGGAATGTCTGAGCGGAGAAATCGGACTTTATTGGATATGGCCCGATCTATATTGAGTTTTACAGATTTGCCCTATTACTTATGGAGCTACTCTCTTTTAACAACTACACATATTTTGAATAAGATTCATTCAAAAGCTGTTCTTATGACTCCATATGTGATATAGACCGATAGGAGACCAAATCTTAATTACATTAAGGTTTGGGGTTGTCCTGCCTATGTCAGGATGGCTCAGCAAGATAAGCTTTCACCTCGAGGGTAAAAGTTTAGGTTTGTTGGATATTCTTCGAATACGAAGGGATATCTGTTCTATGATACCGAGCATTAAAATGTGTTTGTAGCTCGCTTCACAAAATTTCTATAAGTAGAATTTTTGTCAGAATTTGGTAATCATAGACAAGTTGAACTTGATGAAGTCCAACCTGAAAACAACAAACCAACAGAGGAACCTGAATTTCAAGTAGATGAATAACCTTCAACACACACACTTAATAGGTCACAAATGGTAGCTAGACCTCCTGAACGCTTGTATTTGATACAAGAAATGAGTCTCGGTGTTCTCTTAGTGGAAAAGACCGATCCTTTTACCTATAGAGAATAGATGTTGGACATCGACTCCGTGAAGTGGAAAAGTGCCATGAAATCCGAGTTGGAATCAATGCATGAGAATTAAGTTTGAGACTTGGTTCCAGTTCCAGAAAAAATTATTCCTATCAATTGTAAATGGCTTTACAAGAGGAAGCGCGGACCTGAAGGAAAGGTTGAAACTTATAAGGCCCGACTGGTAGCAAAAGTTACACATAGTAACCCAGCGTTGACTATGATGAAACTTTTTCACCAGTAGCAATGCTTAAGTCTATTAGGATTTTGCTTTCTATAGCTGCATATCATGACTACGAGATTTGAACTTTATCACAGAATTGGGAGTTATACCAATTATCGAGAATGTAATTTTGTTATATTGTGATAATACTGGAGGCATTGCGCAAGCAAATGAACCAAGGGAGCATCAGAAGTCGAAGCATATAGAACGCAAGTACCACATCATTCGAGAGATCATGTCACGAGAGGATATTATCGTGTGCAAGGTACCGAGTGAAGATAATATAGTAGACCCACTTACAAAGGCCATACCTCCGAAGTTATTTAATAAACATTTGGAGTCGGTGGGTATTAGATACAATCGATATTGGCATTAGAGTAACTGGGAGATTTTGTTGGGGTTGGTGCTCAAAGCGCCAATTCCCCATTGAATTTCCTTGAAAATACTATTGTAAACGTTTTATTATGAATAAAATGAGTTGTTTCTATAATATAATATATCTTCTTACATGGTAAAGATGTAATCGACCTTAGAATGATTAGTCATGATGCAGTTGCAAAAGCGTCGCAACTGACATTGAGTTGTATCATGACGTTGTCAATCTTAGACAGTTCATGGTCAAGGTTTACACTACTTGGTCAGTAAAGTAAATCCGTTGAGACCGGTACATGTCGAATACTGGAATATATGATTCCAATGCTTTCTCAATGAACCATGAGTCTTGAATATGCGTATAGACGTGTAGGTGCTTATAGCAGATAAACACTGAATGACTCACCGAAGATTCTTAATAGATGGAAGACCAATATCAATAAGAATCTTCTCTGGTTGAGTAGCATTTGTGATTCTTCGACTTGAGATACCACTGTGGGAATATAAGACATCTTCCACACTTAAATGACAGTCACGACAATGATCTATTCAAATCAGACCTTCGTCTGTTCATTCGGTGTGGACAGATTCTCAGGGTGTCCTGTGTGTCTCGAGATTGGATCCGTTAGTTCTGGGTACAGAGCATAGGTAGTCCATAAATGATAAGCAATTAGATAAAAACCACGGGCCCGTGGTATACTTTAGAAGTGTGTTCTAAGTGTTATTTTAGAGATTGTTAATAGAGACGTCGACATGATTATCCTTATAGAGATTTGACGTTTACATCTATATCTCTGGGATATATCTGGATACCTACGACAGAGGAATTAAACATATTCCATGACCTCGACTTGTACGATTTAGCAAGTTTATCTGCGATCGTTATAATTTACAGGTGGGTATATTATGGAAACGAAATTGTATTTCGTGATGGATATGCCTGAATCGAGAGAGTCTCACTAGTGAAATATACTCGTAGAGAACTAGGGCAACTTTTATCAATAATACTGATTATTTATAAGTCGTTTAAAGGTTAAATGAACAATACATGCAAAGGGACCTAATAGTAATTTCCTAATTGTTGTGCATTTGTATTTAATAATAGATTTAATTAAATATATATTAATTACATATCAAATTGTGATATTTGACATATATCATAAATATATATGTATTTGGGTATTTAATGTAAATAAATTAATTAAAAATATATAATATATTTAATTTTGATATTTTTTGAAATGTCTTGAGTTGCTTTTTTGACTTGTTGAATATTCATTAAAGGTGTAATGATCAAGTTGCAAGTTGAAAAAGCAAAATTAATTGAAACAAAAATAATATCTTGATATTATTGTATACACCAAATTCGGCCAAGGGCATATTTGGGGATTATATATTATTTTTTTTCATTTTCATTAGGTTAATGGTTCATATTTACCAAAAAAATACAAAAGATTTGAGAGAAAAGTTTGAAGAACAAAGAGAAAAACTTGGAAATTTCTTGACTTATAAGTTTTTCTTTAAATCTTCCAACATAGAAGATATTTCTATCATGCTTACCTTCAACATGTGTTACTAGGATGTTGTCTCTACACTTATATTTTGTGTTTTAATTGGTTGTGAGAAAGATGTATGCATACATGGTTATAAAGTAAGTTGGAAATGGTTTCAATGGCTTACTTTTGATTATTTGATAATCATGTTGTCATTCTAGAGTTTCTAAGCTACTCACTGATGACCTTGAATTATCCTTGAGTTGTTTCATGATGATGAGATTTGATTGGTGTGGTAAAGTTTGAATTAAAGTGATGGAATTAATGGATTTGGTAAGATTTATCAATTTGAAGAAATTATAAAATTAGGATTCTTAACCCTTTCCAAATTTGGGGCTTTTCATATATGTGATGTATTATGGTGTGTTTATGATGAATATTAATTTTTGAGTTGATTGGATTTGATCTTGACATGTTTTGAACAAAAAAAAAAGACCAAATTGTAGAAAATTTCTTGGTGTGTTCGGCAATTAGGAAAAAATTGGAGATTTTATTGGAATCTGATTTTGATGTATTGGACATATTAGAAGTCATTTAGAAATGATTTGAAATCATCCAAAATATATTTGATAATTTTAGGACTAAAATGATCAATTTGCAAAGTATTGGGGCAATTCGATAATTACTAAGAAATTTGGTTTCTTGTGTAATTTTTTAG